>ML428382.1:32227-60780 GCA_005239525.1 Nicotiana knightiana
CGGGGGGGGGGGGGGGGGTCCAAATTTATAAAATCCTAAACTCTCTTGCTAACCGCTCTATCTGAGGTGGAGAGGGTTTGACACTGGGCCTGAGAGGTGCGACTGGACCAACCTTGGGAGGTGCGACTGGTACACGACGCCCAGAGGCTCGTGCGAACCGATGCGTGGTCTTCCATCTTTTTATTCATAATAAGTCTAGTCCGTTGAGGCGTTCAAGTAACGACTACCAAAATTTAAAATGAGTACAACTGATTAGAAAAAAAAACATTGGCATTTTATACATGATTATCACTATCACTAACATAGTCATACCCGGCCATTACATGCAACCAAATACTAACACTAGTCTGCAGACTCTAAGAGTGCCAAAAGAGTTATACATATTACACAACTTGGTCGAGACATGGTCCCACCATACCCAAAACGTTTATGACATTTGCTTTAGTACCTATTGACCTCTGAACAGCTACTCCGAATAAGTGGAGAGAAGCAACCAACAACTGAATCGTGCGCCTACTGGGGATGAGTGTTAGTGGTTGTACCTGTGAACATGAACACATCGCCCAGAAAGGAAAGGGAATCAGTACGGATAATGTACTGAGTATGTAAGACGAAGGAGAACAAGTAAGTTAGAGTCATAGCATAAGAAATGTGATTACGGGATTCCAACCTGAACACCGAAGACACGCCACTGGGGGTGTAAACTAAATTGTGGAAAAACTAGGGACCATGGGTCATAAATGCATGCAGACTAGTGTTAGTATTTGGTTGCATTATATATATAGCCACACTTTGGGGCAAGTTTTCACCACTCCATACCCGTCCTCTTAGAGGACTCAGTCATACCCGACCTTAGGAGGTCTCGATTGTATCCGGTCTCAACAGAACTCAGTGTAGCCAACCTCATGAGGAACCGGTGGCCTCACATCACAGGTCATCGTACCCGGGCACACATGGGCTCGGTAATATCTCATATCATGTCTCAACATACCCAACTGATCGTGGTTGCACATTAGGTGCCATACCAACCAACTACAACACGGTTGGGTATAGTAAGATAGATACACACCACACACACACACACACACACACACACACACACACACACACATATATATATATATATATATATATATATATATATATATATATAGAATATAGGTGAAATGCAGTAGCAGTTTCAAGAGAAAACAACTTTAAACTTTAGAATGAATCATACTCTCCGACTACGGTATCCCGACCAGAACAATGTAGACTTTAAAAGACATGCTACTAGCAAGGACGCGGAAGAACAAGATAACATCACTGAAAAGACTTAGAACTATTAAACCTTACAGTACAAGAGTCATTCAGAAAGAAGGAGATAATTACACTAACTCATGCCAAGAAAGAAGATTGTTCTACATACCTTATTGGAGATCTAATTACACTCCGATGGTGTTTAACTTTGCCTTTAATGAGTCTTCTAAATCAATGCCACCAGACGATGGGGGTTACAGTAACGATTCCAAGTTCCTTAAAGATAAATCTTGCCAAATCCAGATTCACCTTCGACTTTGCCTTAATTCACTAGGAAATTCTAAAGGGGCGTGAAGAGTATTTCGAGGGGACTTGTTCTGGTGATACTTCTAAAAATGAAAGATAAAGAGCCTTACTATCATTTTATATTGTTACACCAAGCCTTGGAATTTCCGCCACTTCCACATTCAAAATGGGCCGCTCCGCTCTGGTTGCCGCGCCCCATGAGACACTTGGCGTAGACCTACTAAAACGTGTGACCACCTTCTGGCCTCAAACGTGCCTCGAGCTGATTGGCCGTTCTAGAATCCACACTTACCACGCTTTATTTAAATGTGGGGTGTAACATTTCTGCATCTGCGGACCACCCGTCGTAGAAGTGAATCCGCTTTTGCGAAATATGAACGCGCATCTGCTGTCTTCCCAACCTCCACGTCTTTTCGCGTCTACGTAAACCACGCCGCACTCGCGGTGCCACATCTGCGGCCATACTCGCAAGTGCAAAAGCACCAGAAGCCAAAAGCTTCACCAACCACACCAAGTCCAAAAATGATCCGATAACCATCCGAAACACGGTTGAGGCCCCCAGTAACCAATCCAAACATACCAACAAGTCCTAAAACATGATACAAAATTAGTCAAAACCTCAAATCACATCAAACAAAATCAAAACCACGAATCGAACCCTAATTCAAGCTTAATGAAATAATGAACTTCCAACTTCAAAAACTAATGCCGAATCATATCAAACCAACTTCAATTGATCTCGTATTTTGCACATGAGTCATAAATGACACAACAAACCTATTCTAATTCCCGGAACTGATATTCAAATTCGGTATCAACAAATTCAACTCTCGGTCAAACCGCTCAACCTTCCAAACTTTCAACTTTCCAACTTTCGCCAAAAATCCCCAAACCAACCTACGGACCTCGAAATCGACATTCAAACATACGTTTGAGTCCAAAATTACCATACGAAGAAATCAGAACCATCGAAACTCCATTTCAGAGTCGTCTAAACAAAACTCAAACTCTCAATTCACTCCAAAATAACCTTGGTACCAAACCAACCACCCTGGCAAGTCATATAACCAAATGAACATAGAAGAGGCAATAAACAAGGGAACAGGGCTACAATACACAAAGCAACCAGTCAGATCATTACAACACCCGAACAAATACATTTCCATCAACTCTAATCCTCCTTAAGGACCATCTCCTTGATCTATAAACATTAGAAACACAGATCCGACCCTGAAGTCGCAATACACTGCCATCTCTGATGACAACTTCTTAGATACCATTTCATAATGTCGCTCCCCAAAGGAAACCAAATGAAGACCATCGTACCGACGAACCTTAATGCATTCAACCAAGGACGACGACACCACAACCTAAACAAGAATTCCGCATGTTCAGTAAATAGCCAACACTGCGCTCCGTCAACCAACACCTGGACATCCATAGTACAATTGCCTCTCCTCCGCTGGAAATAAATGCCGAATCTCCCAATCATGAACCGAATAATCCTCCTCCTGAATCATTCACTACCGTGACACATAAGTAAACACCCAACGATTTACACCAGCACTGCACTATAACAACGTAAGAACTTCATAATACACTATGTAAAGCCTCGGAACGATGGGCAACGCTAACACTGGATTGAAATGACAGAATGCCTCTCCACAAGGCGATGATAATAATCCCGCATACGCAGGGAAAAACATCATACACAACATCTGTATCATATGCACAACTCGTCGGTGCCCAACTAATATCGAATGCTCGACATCGCGTACGATTTAGTAGGAAGGAATTGATGACATAAGCTTCAAGCGAAATCAATTCTCATGATAAGGAATCAAGAAAGGGAAGTTCTCCTAACAACCATGTAGCCTCTCGATGATAAGTACAGACGTCTTCGTACTGATCCGCATGACTCTACTAGACTTGCTCATGACTCATGAGACCTAGTGCTCTAATACCAAATTGTCACCACCCAACGTAGGCCGCGATGACACCCAACGCTACCATTAGGCAAGCCAACAAATAAATTAATACGTCAATAGTACATCAAAAATGCATTTCAAAATAATTAAAGATATTAGGAGTGAAAATCGTTAATTTTCATAAAAAGTATGGATGTTATTATTTTAAATGTTCGAATGCAGCCGAAATATAAACCCGGAATCATAACAGAATACAACCACGAGGAAAATATAAATCTCCAAAATCCAGTGTCACAAGTGCATGAGAATCAACTAGAAAGTACAATTCTACTACAACATCTGTCTGGATTATAAAATGGACATGATAAAATAAATGAATAAGATGGGGACTCTGTGTGCTACAGATCATAACGTGGAATGCAGCTCACCACAAAGTCTCTTCAGTATCTGCGCCTATGTGCCAAGATGACCACAAAATGTACCTGTCTCAGCGCCTGCACAATCAGTACGGAAGTGTAGTATGAGTACGTAAATCAACACATACCGAGTAAGTATCTAGACTAACCCCAAGGAAGCAATGACGAATGATCGACATTAGCACTTACTAGTGGTCTAATAAATCAAGTCAATAAAAGTAGGCAGGTATGAAGCATGACAAGTAAAATTGTGGAAACAGATATAAGTACATAATTCGATCATCAACTAAAGAGTAATGTCACGACCCAAGTTTCCCTCCATAGGATGTAGTGATGGAACCTAGTCTCTAAGACTAGGTAAGACTAACAAACAAGAATGTGACAGAAATACAGACTGGAAACAGAATATAAACTAATAAGTCTCTTAAATATTTCAAAACTGAATCACAGCTACAATGTTCCTAGAACTCTCGAGAGACTGAGTCATAAGCTCTACAAGAAGTACCAAAATATCAATATACATCTATGTCTGAATAAAGGATAAACAATCTATGTATATATATATATATATATATATAAAGAAGGGCCAATGAGTGCTGACATGGCACGTCTCTTAGCCCAGAATTGTTATTTATCTTTTCTCCTTTCTTTTGCTATTTTTCCTTATTTGTTGTGTCAAAAAATTCTTTTCCAGACTTCTCAAATAAGTGACCAATGCGAACAGATTCTTGCGGTTACAATTTCATCCATGCGGCTATTTAGTCAATCACTTGAGAGAAACTGAAGGGGCTCTTCACCCGCCATTAAAATTTAAGTTCGTTAAAACAATCGTTTCAACCTTCGACGGCCAAACGTTATTACTAATAAAACGAGTAATCGTGTCTATTAGCAGGCAGCCAAAAGCCTGTATAATTAATAGACTTCTTTAATTAGAGCCCACAAAACCCGGCCCTCAGCTAAATAAAAGTTGAAACTGCCAATTTAGTTGAACTTATATATCATGCCAACTATCTGCTGTCCTCTTTTTCAGTTCTAAAACCTTTTATTTCCATGCCTTTTAATTTTCTGGCACTAAATGAAGAAAATAAATGGTGGTCTATTCCAAACTATATAATGACACAGTGAAGAAATCGGGTATGAAGGAGCAACCAATAGTTGGAGACATGAAGACAGCAGTAGTTATGAAGGGATCAGAAGCAGCTAAAGTACAAAAGAAACCGGACATTCCTTCTTCCCGTAATATTTTACGCTCTCTTCATTTTCTGGGTAATTACTAAGTAGTATATTGCATTCTCACCTTTTTTTTCCTTTTAGTTTCTTAGTTATTATGCCTAACTTACTCATTTTTGTCATCTTCTGATACTTGATGTTGCATACGTTTGTTAACGATCTGGGTACTGTCTCGGAGAGAGGCTCGGTGAAATAGACATGTCTGTAAAGATGCGGACTACCTTCACCTGGACAGAAATTCCTTCATCTCTTGTATTCTCAAATTTTAACTTTTTCGTCTTTTGCTTTGGCTAATTTGTGGGATACATTATCAGTTTTTTTATTCGAGAGAAATGAAGTTACAATATTGTTTATATTCCAATATTTTTATTTTACCCTTTTTTCTCTTTCTCATTATTTTTCCTTCTCATTTCCATATTTGACCTGCAATTATGTATATAAAATGTTAAAAGAAAACTAAAAGGATGTCTAATCAGAAGAGACGGATTCTCTTTTATTAAAATTATGACAATAATACTCTACTCTATTTTAATTTTTCTTACATAATTTATTTAGTGATGATGGTTATATATTTATGAGTTTCATAAATCTTTCATTTAATGTTTACATACGAATGTCTTGGAGTGTGGTGGAGCTCTGGTTTTGAAACATTGATTTACCCATATTTGCTACGACTTATAAAAATCCCAAGGTAATAGGCCCATAATATTCTGAAATTTATCTCATAAAATCACTTTAATTATCATAAGTCTCTTGAGTCTTTTCATGTTCTTAACACTAATGTACAATGTAAAATGTTGTCACGAAGTTTTAATTTGTTTAATATATGTTCATTAGTTTTATTTTTTGTTTCCCAGTTCAATTCTCTATAGACCTAATTAAGAGCAGCATATTTATTATTAGTTGTTTTCAAAGCTTTACACTTATTGAATTACGTAGCAACTCTGGCTTGAGTGGCAAAGTAGGTCCATCTTTTACTTCCTTATTTTATTATTCCTAAACTTGGATGAAATGTTTGTTAAAGTCAAACTTAAAACTCAAAGTAAATTTTTTTTTTATGTATTCCTTACCTATAATAATACAAAAATATCATTTTGTAGATTCGATGATGATATTTTTACGCAGATAACTATACTAGTATATTAATATAATAATGCTTTGATTACAGAACTACGAAGTGAATGACATCGAATCTTGATGCAAATGACATAAAAAGAATATATCACCTCTAAAGCATACTCCCTCGGTGTCAAATTAGCTAAGTACTTTTCTTTTTAATTTGTTTTAAAATAAATGACGTATTTTTAAATTTGAAAATAATTTAAATTTAAATTTAAATTATTTATTTTACTTATTTACTCATAATGAGAAATTTTTATAATCACATAAATGTCATGGCCCTACAAAGCTTTTACCTCTTAAGC
The DNA here is from genome assembly GCA_005239525.1 of Nicotiana knightiana. Lineage (NCBI taxonomy): Eukaryota > Viridiplantae > Streptophyta > Magnoliopsida > Solanales > Solanaceae > Nicotiana > Nicotiana knightiana. The sequence goes on from ML428382.1 coordinate 38,771, forward strand.
TTTTAAAACTACAAATTTCAAAGTACTTTTTTTTTCTTAAACTCCGTGTCGAGTCAAACTATCTCATCTAAATTGAAACGGAGGAAATACTTATTATTAACTGCTAATACTGTTGGATGTGCATTCTCCCTCAGTCTTCGAATAAAGCATCCAAGGATGACTTGCTTTAACTATTAGGGTCGTTTATTGATAAATAAGTTATTTCACTCTCTCATAAGGGTAAAAGTAATACTATAATTTTCGAATAACTAATTCAAAAATTAATTATATCGCGATTTTATTCCAATCAAATGTGGAATAAACCAATCAAATATGGGATAAACTCATTTTAAATTTAATCCCGAAATTAATTATCCTTTATTTCTCGTACAAAACCATCCCTTAAGAAAATTTTATTACTCTGTTCTTTAGCTATAATACCATCAATTTAATCTCTCTCTCAAAATCTCCTTTTTAGGTCATAGAGCAGTGGAAGAATGGCTAGTACTAGTATGAAAGTGAGCTCCAACATCATGGCTCTTCCTCGTGAAGTATTGATCGATATACTCTCTCGGCTTGTAGTTCAAAGTGGTTGCGCCTGTTTTATTGAAAGGGATGGGATCAGAGAGCCTAGTGTTTACACTCAAAATCGGATAACAATTAAATTTATATGCGATTTTAAGGATACGTGATATAATTTGACACAAATTAAGAAAACAGATTAATATTGAAATCAATGATAGAAAAGTGAATGCAAACCACACAAGTTGGACAGTGTTAGCTTTGAAGGTTGGTCACCCTTGAGTCAAAAAGTGCCTTAATCGATGTCAGGAACATAATAACAAGATAATAAGTGCGTGTTACAATGTGTGTTACAAGTAATCAGACCCCCTTTATATAGTAGGGGAGTCATACTTTAGATACAATTTTACAAAAGGTAAGAAATCTCATGATTAGCTAATTAGTCGGCTTCTCGTTGATATGCGCCAAGATTCCCGCCGTGACATCTGACCGGTTACGGATATTTCGACCTTCCATGATTCAGTTCAATAGTATTTCCGGAGTTATGGGCTTGGTGATCTGAAGACGTATGTTCCAACTTCGTACTTTGACTCGAAGGAACCCGTGGTCGATCTCCAACCCATCTCGTTTCAGTCTCGATCTTTCATGCAAAAGGCGAGCTCGGTTTCGACCGTATACAGATAGTCCCCTCGTTTTTCGGAGAGTAAACGACGAGAAACAATATGAGCCCTCGATCTTTGTCTCGATTCTTCTCGCCAGAAACGACAAAACTGACGAAACGTCTCGTCAGTCACGTATTTTAATGACATTAAATGTTCTTCAGTCACTGGTCGGTCATTACGGGTTTTGAACCGTCGTTTACAAACTATAAATACCTACTCATTATCTCATTCAAATTTTACTTTCAAAACCTCTGCCCTCGTACACTAGAAATTTCTATATCCCCAAATATCAATTTCTGATTATTCTGAAATCTCTCTATAAAAACTTCTGTTCTTCATCCCAAAATTATTAAGCACATCCGTTTAACTTCCGCTTTTCCCCAAACAATGGGATGTTTGGTTATTTCTTTCCGTTTGTTGGTGAAATTCTCATGCTTATTGTAGGGAATATTAGGTCCACCCATAAGGGTGCTCTAAGGCTCATTAGGGTTATTAGTTAACCTTAATATTTTCTATATAAGTATGCTGATAGTGTACAACAAAAAATACTCAAAGCAGTATTTTTCCACGCTCTCTCTCTCTCAATCAAAACAATAGTTAGAATGTGGAATTGAGGGTTGTTCCAACACACCGTGACAATCACCGCCGACCAGTAATTCCAACCCCGGTTCAATTCATTTTCGCTTTCGCTTCACGAAGAACAAGTAATTTCTCATTTTACGATTTACACGCTAAATCTAATGTGTTTAGATTTATCGCGATCCTTCACTTATGAAGATTCTCCACTTGTGATAATCTAGTGTGGCTGTATGTCTCTTGAATATGCACTGGATGGATTGGTTTCAATCCAGTTAGACATATTCAGTTTCGGAGTAGTCGTACTTGAGATAATCAAAGGAAAAAAGATTACATGATTTTACCAATTAGAAGAAGCCTTAAGCTTGTTAGATTATGTAAGTGAAGAAACTCATCTTGATGTATTTCATATATTTATTCAAGTCTATGAAGGCTATTGTCAGGGAAAAATATAAAACAAGGCTGTATATTGCTCCTCTGGCAGCTAATAATGCATCCAAAAGACTCACTTTCATTCCTATATAATAGTAATCTGCGGTGGGGAGTAGCTATATGTGAGATGCAATCAACAGTTTAAATCTCTCTCTGATCTCTTCAATATCAAGAAGCAGTTGACGAATGGAACGGAGCTCTAACATCATGGCTCTGCCTAGTGAAGTCCTGGTGAATATACTCTCTCGGCTTGCAGTCAAACATGTCCACCAACTTCAAACAGTTTCAAAGGAGTGGTTCAGAACCATCTCTAGTCCACATTTCAGAAGACTCTACAACAAGAAATCCTTGAATCGTCCTCGAGCACGTGTAGTTCAAGTACCTGACAACAAGCATTCACCGAGTGGGATGGAAATGATTAGTCGAACTGTTTCTATTTCGACCATGGATCTCGCTAACAGCGAGATCCAGAAAGATTTCAGTTTTGAGGATATTATTGCCCCTGAACACTCATTCTTCATCTTCTCCAACCTCATCATTTTCAATCACAAGGTATGCAATCCCACTACTAAAGAAATCAAAGACTTACCAATTTCAAGTTATCCGTCAGTTAGTTTTGATGTTGCCTATATCCCTTCCAACAATACATACAAGATTGTCCATCTATATGGTACCAAGTCTGGCCCTAATTACAACTCTAACTATGGTGGTACTGCTGTGGAGTTCAGATTTGAGACTCTCACACTAAGAGATGGTGGACCAATTCCTAGCTCTTGGCAATCCCTAGCGCACCAAGAATGGTTTTCTTACAGGGTTGATTCAACATGTGTAAATAATGCAATTTATTGGTTGGTTGGAAGAGCAGATAAAATGGAAAAGCATATTATTTCGATGGAAATTGAAAATGAAGAATTCTTGAGTTCCGTTTGTTGCCCCAAAGATCCCTATTATGAAGAGTTTCCAATAATTGAGAATGGTGAGTTAGCTGATTTGAATGGGAAATTATGTTTAGCTTACCAATCAGAAGAATTGTCAAGGATAGATCTATACATTCTCAAGGATCATAAGAAGCAAGAATGGGTCAAGGAACACATTATCAATTTATCAGGTATGGGGAGTTTCTTCAAAATAATGGGGTATGTACCGTTAAAAGGTAACAATGGTGAAATTATGATTGACGGTGGTAAGCAGCCTCTCCTCTACAACATTGAAGAGAATAGTTTTAGAAAGCTGGCAAGATCTAAAATGAATATTCATATTGGTTTGTACTTTGATAAATGTTTTAACTTAGGCAGCACAAGACTATCTTTGCAACCGAGGGTAGATTTGTTGTTGTTGTCTGAGGGAGATCAACTATGAATGTATATGAGTTGATCTTTGTAATTTGTTTAAATTTTCTCAATCAATTCTCTCCTGGTATTCTTGTTCCACTATAAATGATCTAGCTGTCTGAAGAACAACCGATACAGTTTAAAACTCAAATTATCTTCGTCAATTGGATATTTAAGTTTTGAAAAAATAAGTACTTTCATAATGTGAAGTCAAGTCCGTACTTTGTAACATAACATGCGCCTGGTGAGAAAAATCTCTAACTGATTGTGCATGTGTATATATATATTTAGGTGCATTATGAATATGTGAGATTGTCTGCTTGCTTGAACCAGAAATTGAGTTGTTCTTCTTTACCTGGCTATAATTTTTTTTTGAAAGAGCATATTATCTCCAGGCCTCAACCATTGTAAACAAGCACTTAAGTGTTTGACCTCACATGTGAAACTGACGAGTTTGGCCTCTTCCTGCACCGAAAATAAATAAACTTTGTTCCATATATTAATATAATAATGCTTTAATTACAGAACTACGAAGTAAATGACATCGAATCTTGATGCAAAATGACATAAAAAAGAGTATATCACCCTTAAAACTTACTATATTATTCACTGCTACTACTGTCGCATGTGCATTCTCCCTCTGTCTCTGAATAAAGCATCCAAGGATGACTTGCTTTAACTATTAGGGGTCGTTTGGTTGAGAATGATAGAGACTAAGAATCCACCAAACTGTATAGAGAACCAGGTCTCTATTAGTTCCCACAGTAAGCAATAAACTGTAAAACCAAATAGTATAAAGAACTAGGTTCTCTATCTGTTCCTGTCACGACCCAAACTGATGGACCGCGACGGGCACACGGTACTTTACTCAACCGAGTACCAACGTAATGTATCTTTCTTATTACATCATCATAGGTAAGTGGGCAACAAGAGGTGTCATGAGATAATTAGAGTAAACATGAGGGAATACCCGACATAGAACGACCCAACCTGATATAGAAACTCATATTTGTGACATACGAGCCTATAAGGCCAATGTGATGCATTAAATACTTAACATATAGGCCGACAAGGCCATACAAGTATCCGTATGCATGACATCTGACTACAAGCCTCTAAGACTACATACTTATAATAAAGGTCGGGACAGGGCCCCGCCATACCAAATAATGTACTGAGTATGTAAGGAATGAAAATCAGTAAATAATAGATAATAGACATGAGAGAGACATGAAGTAAAAGACTCGACATGTATATCTGAATATCTCTGTGAATCACTTAATATTATAATGTCATGCATATGAATATAAATGTCATACCATGCATGAGTAGATGCGTTCATAACATCATCAAGCCTCTGAGGGCATCCCTTCATATCATCTCGGCCACTGTGGGCAAATCATCAACGTATACCAGCTGATCAGGTGGTGATGCGTATATAACACCGTAACCTTTTCCCATATCCCATATACATATATACGCGTATATAACGCCATCTGGTCATGAGTCAATGTGCATGTATAAATGAATGCAATGCATGAGAAGTACGTCAATAAAATCTCTCGGAATGTCATAAGACCATTATGACTTTGAGTAATATCATGAAGTAAACTTTTTCAACTTACGTATATTCTGAGACCCATGAACAGACGATAGAACAATAAGACATATGGGAATCAAGAACATAAACATCTCTAGCATTTCTATGAATAAAGTCATTTATGGAAGTTGTGCATTTGCTCGTTTCGTTTGTATCGTATGGATCATGCAAAAAAGATAGCATACCTTGAGTAGGGAAAAATCTGTACGTTATTCTTGGGAAAGGTTGTATCGTGCTCTCTTAGAATCACAAAATCCCATTACGATTATACAATATATCTTCATTGCAAATCTCTTAGAATTGCAAATACATATTTGAAGATTCATCCGTTTGCTTTCAATCAAGAAAGTTCTTTCATATGAATGACCGTAGTCACCAGTAATAAGATATGGCAGAGGGTGACTCCTAGGCATGCAGACGTCAGACAGGTATACCTTGTAGTCTCCAAGGATTGCAACCAATCACTAGCGTCCGGCACGAGCAGATGTACCTAGATTTGCACAAAAGACGTGCAGAAGCGTAATATGAGTACGCCACAACAGACCTAATAAGTATCAAGCCTAACCTTGGTAGAGTACTGTTAATACCAAAATTTGCCCTCATATTTTATAAAGTATTCCATATACTTCCAAAATATTGTTTTTGCATTATCACCCAATTTTCAAGAGTCATATAAGTATTTTCTATAATTTTTAAAGCTTTAAAATACATTTTCTCGTATTTATTTTGTTTAAAATATTTATTAATTATCTATTTAAATTATTTTAGGGTGATATAATCACCCAAATTTATCATTTTATACCCACATGCATTTTATAATGTTTCATCTCATTTTTATATGATTATATGTGCATTTTCTCTATACTAGTTACAATAATAGCCTTTTTATCCAATAAATAATTGTGTTTATTATATTATTTGTGCAAAAATATAAGCATTTTATATTTTTATAATGTTGAGTTATTACTTTCAAGCATTTTTCGTAGCATAAATAGTATTATTACCATTTATTTTACATTTTAAGAATTATTTTTTTAAATTAATTTTAGGGATTTCAAGAGCTGGCCTAAAACAAGCTAATTTTTCGGACAATTTCAATGCCAAACACCTAGTCCATCTCATCTCACATCTCAGCAACCCAAATCAAACGCCCCTTTAACGTAACCCGGTCGCAATCCGTCAAATAACCCGCCCTGCTTCCCCTTCGATCCTGGCTGTTGATCTTAAATGATCAAAGACCTATAACAACCCTCTCCTCTCCTTATAACCCCCACCCTAATACTAGATACCACTTTTCTCAATCAGCCGCCTTAAAACTCTCTCGAACCTTCTCCAATCTTCGACAAACCCTAGCAGCCGCTGCCTAATTTCTCTGCAATTCCGACCTAGAAATGGGATCCATCTATGATCTACTTACCTTATCAGCCTTTTCCCCTTATTGGTTGTTCGTGTATGGTATTACTTAGGTACTTGCCTAACTTTTACAAGTACCACTACCAAGATCAGACTGGAATGGTTAGAATCTTTGGATTTTGGGCAGTATCTCGTCTATATACGCTCAACCAGAAGTGATTTTCTCCTTTGGTTTGATTTTAAAACGATTGAACAAAACTAGGGTTTGAGATTCTCCATATCCTCTATTGATTATGATTTGCATGAGATATTATTCTACCTTATTTGTGTTTGATTGATTTTCCCCCATGTTTGTGTGTTCAAATCAATCTCTATATATCCCCGTTCCCCGTTCCCCTTCTAGGACTTAGCTATTGCTACCACTACTACTATTCTCTCAACTCTCACTCTTATATACTTTTTGCGCTCTTGGTTGTGGACGGCTGAAAGCCATAGCTACCAGAATCCTCTAACTGCCTCCCTAGTGCGAGCACTACTCGTTCGAAGCCCTGTGAACTCTGATGCACTAGGGGTTTAGAATTCCTATTGTTATCTCTCCATACACTTTTGAAGACCAGAACTATCACGCAATAACTACACCTTCCTGCATCTGAACACAACCAACGCCTACCCTCGAGGCACCACAATACGCGGTAAAAACCTGAAGTTGATGGCAAAACTAGCACTGGAGCGGTGGTCACAGAAATCTCGAGCTTCTGGAAGCTCTACCCACACATGTCTCACCACATGGATACCCTTACTGGATACCACGTGTCCCAAGAATGCTACTGAACCGAGCCAAAAGTCACACTCGGAGAATTGGCATAGAGCCTTTCCTCCCCGAATCCTAATAATGCCATCCTTAGATACTGAGTATGCTACTCCTGGCTACGCGAATATGCCAGGACGCCATCAATGAATACAATAGCAAGGAGTGCTAATACGGCTAGAATACACCGTTAATCAAATACATGAACATTACTGGGGCAAATGATCAACTCAAAAGACATCACCAGGAACTCATAACCCCACAGAGAAATCCGCTTCACTCCAAAACTACACAACATGAGAGGTCTCCCAACATACTCACAACTCAAGGCCATATTTCAAATCGAGACAGAAATCAAACACTCAATAAACCTTGCCACATTTCCAGCCAACCCTTTTGTCACAAATCACAGTCTGAACGTATCTAACCATCAAATCACACCCACCACATAGGCATCTTAGTCACCAATTCTCATCAATAAGAACATAAACGGACATATTTTCCCCAATTACATGTGCCCACACAACAAATATCTCAGCAATCAAGCCACATAATGAATCCAGCCTCAAGTCCTCCAGACTGGCCCATTACCAACATGCCAAAATCACATCTCATCCATGGAAGCCACAAGTCATCGATGCACAACTGATACCAGGTGCTCTCGTGCGCGCTCGAATACATGGAAGGAATTCAAGAGTTACGCTCTTGGCTGAATACAATGGATTCGCACGACAAGAATTTTTAAAAATGTGAGATTTTCCTAAGGGTTCCGCAGCCTCTCGAAGATAAGTACAGACGTCTCCGTACCGATCCGCAAGACTCTACTAACCCTGATCATGACCGGTGATTCCTATGTAACCTAGGGCTCTGATACCAAACTGTCACAACCCCAAATCTAGGCCAGTCGTGATGGCGCCTATCGTGGAACTAGGCAGCCAAAACTTCACTCAAATCATAATAAGCTTCCATTTACATATTTACTATACCGATTACCCATAAAGGTTTCCTTTAAACATTTATAAAAAAGTTAAAGCTATACTGGATATTAAATACAACCCCCGAGAACCCAGAGTCACTAGTCATGAGCATCTACATAAAATATACAACTCAAACGAAAATAAATTCTATAATAGTAAGAAGGAGAGGGAGCAGGACTGCAGACGCATGTAGCTACCTCGCAAACCTCCGAGAATCTCTGGAACAGATAGACAACTCACCCTGCCCTAACACCTGGATCTGCACACAAGGTGCAGGGAGTAATGTGAGTACACCAACTCAGTAGTAATGAAAATAAATCAGGTCTGAGCAGCAAGAAACACATAAAATCAATGTCATCAATTCACAAGATGCACAGCCTTTCTTTCCAACAGTATAACATAGATATATGAAATCATCATGCCTTAAAACCAACTTCAGAAAAATCCTTTGAAGAATGTATATTTTCAAAAAATTCAAATCGAAAGATTTAGTATGAAAATGAAATGAATCATATAGAGGCCCCTCGGGCAAAACATATTTCATAAGCTCAGAGTGAAAGTAGTAAAATCATAAGTAGCCCCTCGGGAAAAACATGTACCATATCAGCCCCTCGGGCATGCCTCACAGTCACTCATAATCCGTCACTCAGCACCTTACAGTCACTCATGCCTCCCAATCACTCGTCACTCGGCACTCGGCACTCGGCACTCTGTGCGCTCACTGGGGGTGTGTAAAGACTCCGGAGGGGCTCCTTCAGCCCAAGCGCTAATATCACTCAACACCTCACAATCACTCAGCACCTCACAATCAGGCCCTCGGCCTCACTCAACAGAACCACTCAAAAGCCCCTCGAGCGAATCAGTAAAACAGGGTCCTCGACCCAAAACATCATTTTTAAATCTCAAGTAGTGTAAATCAGGCTGAATTTCGAAATTAGTAAGCACAATGTGGCTGAGTGAAATCATCAACAAATAGTGAGAAAAAACAGCAGTAAGAAGCCCCCAATAGGTCTAAACAAATCGGCACGAGGCCCCAAACACGGCTTATAGCCCAAATATTTTAACAATCTTTAGAACATAATTTAACATAAGGTTTGGATTACAATATGCAACTCAATAGTTGCTGCAGAGAGGACCTAGTCCAATCCAAAAATTAGTATGCGCCACATACTCGTCATCTGACATGTGCACCATTCTAAAATCAGTGAGAAATATGTAGTCCAGGGTTCCATACCTTCAGGACAAGATTTATATCCATTACTTACCTCTACCGGGCCACAACAACTAGTCCGCTATGCTCTTGCCCCTCAAATTGGCTCCCGATTGCTCCGAGTCTAGCCAAAACCAGTTTAATATCATTAATATATTCCAAAGGAACACAACCCAATCGAAAACTATCAAATTATACAAGAATCTCGGAATTCGGCCAAACCCGAGCCCCGGGCCCAAGTCTCGAAATCCGACAAAATTTACATCACAAGAACTCTTATCCTCCCACGAGACCGTACATACCAAGAAAAATTGGACCACAACTGCCCACAAAAATCGCCAAAAGAAATTCCCAACTCCTTCCTCCCATTTTCCAAACTTTTTCTTAATTAATTACTTCAATTACAATCCTAATCCAAACAAAATAGCATAGAACAGATTTTTATTAACCCGAGAACTTACCTTCACTGATGAACCACAAATTCCCTCTTCAATTTGCCTTCACAAGAGCTCCAATCGCATGAAAAAATGGTGGAATGAGACAAATTTCATGGAGGCCCCATTTTATAATGTTTTTGCCAGCATTTCCACACCTACATACACTTAGTCACACCTGCGGACCCGCACCTGCGCAATCCCACTAACGGACAAATTCTCGCACTTGCGGCCAACACTCCGCACTTGCGGCTTCGCAGGTGCGGCCATCTCTTCGCACCTGCGGAATTCCCCTGCCCAGCCTCCTTTCGCACCTGCGCACAGACCTTCGCACCTGCGACATTGCACCTGCGGCTACCCATCCGCAGGTGCGGCCAACACCAGAAACTCACACCAGCAGCTAAATGCTGCAAATTTCCAAGTTCAAAACCCCGCCAACCATACGAAATCAATCCTGAGGCCCTTGGGGCCCCAACTAAACATACCAACATACCCCATAGCATTATTCCAAATTAGTCGAGCCTTCGAAACGCCAAAAACAACACGAAAACACCAAAATTACATCAAATTCAAGCCTATGAAATTTGAAACTTCCAAATTTCGCCAACTACGCCAAAACCAACCAAAACACCTCCAATTGACCTGAAATTTTGCACCACATACCCAAAATTACATTACAGACCTGTTCCAACTTCCGAAATTCCATTCCGACCCCGATAGCCTATTTTCCACTGCCGACCGGACATTGCCAAAAACTAATTTTCGCCAATTCAAGCCTAATTCTACACCGGACATCAAAACTTCATTCCGAACATACTCTTAAGTCCCAAATCACCTAGCGAAGCAATCCGAGACATAAAATCCACATTTTGAGGTCGTTCACCAATAAGTCAACTCTTAGTTGACTTTCTCAACTATTAGGCTACCTTGAGAGATTTATTGCCTTAATTCTCACCATGACCACTCTAAACCCGAACCAACCGACCCAATACACATAAATGAAGCTCAACCACATAAAATGAATCAGGAACGGAGGAAACGGGGCTAAACTCTCGAAACGACCGGCCGGGTCGTTACACATACCATGAAAGAGGTTTGACTCAACCTTGATGATTTTCTTACACCATTTTTGACAGAGTAGGTTCTTGCCTTTTATGGACTGAATCTGACCATAGAAAGGGGTTAGATTCAACTCCATAAAGGTCCTATTCAACTCATAATTGTTCTGTGATTTTGATTTTTTAGGCATTTCTTAAAGAATGAACCTAACCACTTGAAAGGTTCAGATTCACTATTTTACAGCCTTTGTTGATTGCTCATTTCCTACCCTTAAAGGGTGATAAGATACTATTTTAAGCATTTAATATGGGGTGAACTGGACCATTATAGAGGGTCAAATTCATCTACCCTAGTGCTATTCCATAAGAATATCTAGATATCTAGAGTCTTGCTTGTTGAATCCCTTCATTGATCAAGGAGAATCAATCAAAAGCATATTTCTGCACTCTTATAGGAAGAAATCTAACCATAGAGAAGGTTAAATTCAACATCCTAGTGCAGCTTATTTCCTAATATAGAACTATGAGTATTAAACATATTTGTGTACATATAATTTGAAGCAAACACCATATACCAGCAAGAGCCATACTAACATCAAAACAGTATTTGTCATACTCACAGATTCATTATCATGCTAATAAACATTTACACAATCACATTTACATAAAAAAATAGATGAAGCAACTTCGTTTATCAAGAATAACCAGTTCATATGGTGAGTAGAAGATGAAGATTCCAATCCAAGAGTTTCATTAAGAATAGATGAGTTGATACATACTTTTTAAATAGAAAAACAGCAAAAGGGCTTGACCAAATAAAGGTCAAGTATTAACAATAATCAGCAAAAAGAAGGAGGATTGAGCAGCAGCAAACAACAACCAAAAACTAACCCCAGCTCCACAACCCAAACCAGATGAATTTCAGAAAAATCAGAAGCAAATCAGAGAAAACCACCAACTGAGAAGACCCACAGAAAACCTTGAAGAGTTCTTGAGAAACCAGATTTCTTTCTACTGATTTGTTTTGGACATTTTGAATAAAGAACTATTCTGATTTTATTTTCTTTCATTTCCAGTGTTTAGTATTTAAAGAGGCAGTTTAAGAGTGTAGAGTGAATTTTCAGAGTGTCAAAAATCTGCTTAGCCTAAAGGGAGGGGGGTCTATTTATAGGATATTTAGAAATGGGATATCCTTTGGTATATTCCCAACCCAAAAGGCTGAAAATAGTACATAGGGCAGCTGTCAACCTTATCTTTGGGACAGCTGCCCCTATTCTAAAACCTTCCTACCTATTAAAAGACCCTTCTACCCTTAAAAATCTGATTTCCTAAGTCTACATTACCTAATGTACCCCTTGGAGTCCCTGAATTTACCATTGAGTAATCAGGGTTAAACTCACTTGGGTTATTATTTAAACTTTGGTTAGTTAACCCTAGTTATGTTCTTTAGTTAACTATTAGTTGTTCTTAACTAGGGTTGAGTTAACTAGTTAAAGGTTAATTGATTAAGTGCCTAGATTTGGTTTCATACTACTTACCTAGGTTTAAGTTAACAAATTATCAGTTTAACTTAATTGAGGTTAGTCAACTCATCTCTCTTAACTTAGGTTAAATGATTTGTTTTAGTCAATTAACCCTAAACTAATTATCTTAAACATATTTTAGGATTTAGTTAATTACTTAAGAGGTTACCAATTTAGGTTAACCTACTAATCAAGATGTCTTTTAGGAGGTTACCCTTAATATCAAGTTAATCTTAATTTAATTCACGACCATTAAGTTGTTCTTTAATTAACTGGGTGATTAAACTAATTAACCTAATTATAACATACTCAAGTAAAACATAACTCAAGTAGCCAAACCAGATGGTCCTGCCTGAAGTAGATTCTAACAGATACATGAACAAAAGCAGTCGTAATAGATAATCTAATTTAAACGAGGCAACGAATCACAGAAACAATGCATATAACAAACTACGCTGATTATCATGATTTCCATGAAACCTTTATTACTAATTAACGGGAACTAACACATGATCAACGTGAAATAAGTTCTGAGTTTTAATTAATTAAGCGAAAAGAACATGAATATGCCCGGGAAAGCAGTGGAATAGAATTTAGAAGACAGGTTTTGGCCAACAGTTTTTAGATTCAAACGAGTAGGGACCAAATTCTAGCCTAGGTGATCGAGTTTACAAATAACAAGAAGAAGGGAAGCACCTTTTTAAGTGGGAACAAATTGACCGGATTCCAGCGGCTGGCCGGAGTTTGGCCGGACTCCGGTGGGTTTGAGAACGAGTCAAACCCACATGAATCAATTGCTCTTTGTCAAGAGCAAACTGACTCATGAAGGTCCGAGTTGTTGAAGGTCCTTGAATCAGCGAGCATAGGAAAGCTAGGGTTTCCGAATCTTAGATCTAAAATTGGAAGATTTTGGTGAAATAGAGGGTGGAAGGTGACTGAGGAGGAAGAGTAGATGGTCTGGTAAAGATTTGGGGTCGTTTGGTGATGCTCCGCCGCCGGAGGCGATTTCCGGTCGGCGGAGGACGACGGAGGGACGGTGGAGCTACGGTGGGAGACGGCAGGGAACAGTGGTTCCGGTGAGTTGAAGAGAGAGGGGTGAGAGAGACGGATAGGGGGGTGTTAGACTTTAGGGAAAAAGGGTAGGGGGAAAGGTTTGGACATTTATATACTTAATGAGTGGTTAGTTTAGGACCGTTGGATCGAAAGGATCCAACGGCTGGGATGAAGGATGAATTAAAACGGGATCGTTTTGAGTACTGAGGATGGGCAGTCCGGGTTTAGGATTTCATGGGCTGGGGTGTAGAGACGGGTTCTAGGGCCTGGGCAAGTTAGCCCAGGTGCGATTTTGAGCTCAATTCAAACTAATTAATCACTTTAATTAAATTAAAACTTAATAAAGTGTGGTAATCGATTCTAATGTAGTCTTTTCCTAATTAATTGATAAGTTAATTAAAAGTAAAATCAATTAGTTTAAATATCTCTAATCATTTAAAGTTTAAACAATTAATCCTTAAATCTACATTATGCCAAAGAAGCATCATTTTTGTTGTTATTTATTTCGATTAATTACAAATAATAAATTGGCAATTTCTTGACAATAATGGTGCACCTAATTATGCGATATTATATATTTTTAGAAAGACGAATTGTGAATATGCAAATGCAAACAATTCATAATTAATCACTAAAATTCAACGAAATTTGTAAGACTAATTTATTTGTATTGAATTTTTGTAGGAGTGTATGGTGGGTGAAAAATCACGTGCTCACAGCTGCCCCTCTTTGCTCGAAAACACGGAGAGTTTTCGGGCAAAGACAAAGTGAGCAGTCATAAGCGATTTTACCCATTCATGTGCTCCATTGCGAATCGTTTTGGAAAAGTTTGACCGAACCCTGCTTCAAAGGTTGCCTACATATCCTTGGCTATAAAGAATCAGGTCAGTATAGTTCTGGAAGTTTTGGTAGCTGGGACTACCGAGTAACTGTGGTTTCACTGTGGTTACTGCTGTTACTACTGCTGATCTCCTTATTACACCAAAGTAACAAAACGAAAGACTAACTAAACCTATCAGCTGCTAGTTACAAGATTCCTATCTAAGACTTGGTCTTGGGTCTTGATCTTCTGCTGACTCTGACCTGGATCTTGATGCTTGTTAACCGCAGGTACTGGTTTCATCTTATCATTCCTTGGACCAAGGCATGATATACTGAACGGATGACTTCAATCTCGTCCTGAATAGTCCATATCTTCCCCGTTTCTTCACTTTGGATTCAGTCTTCTCTTTTCTCCTATGTTTTATTATTCTGGATTGAAACTTCTTTTTTTGGTCGTCTCGATTCCAAATTCCCTAAAGATGTAATCTGCACAAAAATAAAAAACATACGAACGAAATTTTCTGCCCCAATTTTCACTAGGAAAATTTCGTGAGTTATCGTAAGGGAATCTACACTAATTTGTTATTGAAAGCGAAGAAAGGCCGGAAGCAGTGCACCTGGAGTTATTGTAGACTAGGGAATGGATGCCCTATATCTCAAAGTAAGATCAACTAGGGGTTGGAGACCCTATGTTGCAAAAATAAAATCAACTAGGGATTGTATACCCTATGTTGGAAAAGAAATCAATTAGGGAATGTATAACCTTAATTGGAAAAGAAAGCATCAACTTGGGAATGTATACCCTTAATTGGAAAAGAAAGCGTCAATTAGGGAAGGTATACCCTTAATTGGAAATGAAAACATCAATTAGGGAATGTATACCCTAAATTGGAACAAGAAAACATCAATTAGGGAATGTATACCCTTAATTGGAAAAGAAGCCATCAATTAGGGAATGTATACCCTTAATTGGAAAAGAAAATATCAATTAGGGAATGTATACCCTTAATTTGAACAGAAAAATATCAATTAGAGAATGTATACCCTTAATTGGAAAAGAAAGCATCAACTTGGGAATGTATACCCTTAATTGGAAAAGAAAGCGTCAATTAGGGAAGGTATACCCTTAATTGGAAATGAAAGCATCAATTAGGGAATGTATACCCTAAATTGGAACAAGAAAACATCAATTAGGGAATGTATACCCTTAATTGGAAAAGAAGCCATCAATTAGGGAATGTATACCCTTAATTGGAAAATAAAACATCAATTAGGGAATGTATACCCTTAATTTGAACAGAAAAATATCAATTAGGGAATGTATACCCTTAATTGGAAAAGAAAACATCAATTAGGTAATGTATACCTTAATTGGAAAAGAAAACATCAATTAGGGAATGTATACCCTTAACTGGAAAAGAACAAAATCAATTAGGGAATGTATACCCTTAATTGGAAAGAAGAACATCAATTAGGAAATGTATACCCTTAATTGGCATTTACTAGGGGGCGTGTACACCCGTTTCGGGAAAAGAAAATCAATTAGGGAATGTATACCCTTAATTGGAAAAGAAAACATCAATTAGGGAATGTATACCCTTAATTGGAAAAGGAAAACATCAATTAGGGAATGTATACCCTTAATTGGAAAGGAAAAACATCAATTAGGGAATGTATACCCTTAATTGGAAAAGAAAAAATCAATTAAGGAATGTATACCCTTAATTGACATCGACTAGGGAGCGTGTACATCCATGTCGGGAAAAGAAAATCAATTAGGGAATGTATACCCTTAATTGGAAAAGAAAACATCAATTAGGAAATGTATACCCTTAATTGGAAAAGAAAAACATCAATTAGTGAATGTATACCCTTAATTGGAAAAGAAAAACATAAATTAGGGAATGTATACCCTTAATTAGAAAAGCAAAACATCAGTTAGGGAATGTATACACTTAACTGGAAAAGCAAAACATCAATTAGGGAATGTATACCCTTAATTGGCATCGACTAGGGAGCGTGTACACCCATGTCGGGAAAAGAAAATCAATTAGGGAATGTATACCCTTAATTGGAAAAGCAAAACATCAATTAGGGAATCTATACCCTTAATTGGAAAAGCAAAACATCAGTTAGGGAATGTATACCCTTAACTGGAAAAGAAAAATATCAATTAGGGAATGTATACCCTTAATTGGAAAAGAAATCATCAATTAGGAAATGTATACCCTTAATTGGAATCGACTAGGGAGCGTGTACACCCATGTCAAGAAAAGGTGTAGTTGGGGATTGGAGGCCCCATACTACTTTGAGTCATTTTCAACTTCAATTCTTCTCTTTTTATTTCTTTTCTCTTTTATCTTTCTTTATTTTCTTTTTATTTTATTTTAGGCATGCGGGAATTTTTTTTTGGAGGAAACTTCCCTTTCTTTGGAGTCAATGCTGCAGAGCTCCTCTTAGCTCTTGCGCAATTCCTTTTGGTTGCACCTGCTTTTTGCTGGTTGCTTTTGCACATGTTTCCTATTTTCAAACAAAGAACAATTTGTTAGTTTGAAACAGTGGTTGGTTTTGCGGCCTTGATTATTTCAAGCTGCTTGATCTCAGCCTCTTTGATGAAGATCTCAAGTGTTTGCTTGTTTGTTGGGGATTGGGTTTCATTTCCAAACTCGGGGACCTTGGCTTTCCAGATTTCGTCGTGGTGACCGGTCACGTGGGACCCAACATTTCAACTTTATTCTGCCTTTGTAGGACTTTCACTTGCCTTTCTTTTGGATTTCCGGAGTATCGGGGGGAATTTTTAGTCCCTCAAATTCTGTCGCACCGGTTAGTCTCGTGAGACTTAACCTTTTTCAACTTTATTTGGCCTTCATCGGCCTTTTATTTTTGATTTCCCTCAACTTTAGCCTTACAGAATTTGGAGTATTTTGGCTTTTCAGACCTTGCCGATATGGTTAGCCACGTGGGACTCAACTTTTCAACTTCATTCATCCTTATAGGCACTTCAATTTGATTTTCTTCTTTCAAGGGTTTTGAGTTTGAAGCATCGGCCGCTATGGCGTCGAGATCGACTTGATGCCCCTGACGAGGCTGGGTGCCTTTTGCATATTAGCCCGTGTCAAATGAGATCTCTGTAAATTAGTCTTGCCATTCTTTCTTTGTCTTATTTCAGGAATAGAGTTAGACCGAAAGGGATTGAAAAACAATAAATGACAGAATGGATAATGAATTTAAACGAGAGGTATCCCTTTCAGAGAAAGGAAGGAAGGACTTATCTGGAGTGCATGCAGACTTCAATGAACATGACATGCCTTTTGGACTAGATGCCTGATCCGTGTAAACCGTCCGACTCTCAGGCATTCATCACAACTATCACCTCGAGATTGAGAAACCTTGCCCCGGACTGTGTCCATGTCAGTGACCCATTATCCTTTTCGATCAGGGGTGCCCTTTGCGGGTTTTCACCAACTGACCTCTCTCATTTCTCTTCTCACCATCGCTTTGTAGTGCTCTTTGCGAGTTTTCACTAACAAGACTCTCTCATTTTTAATTTCTCTGCTTACCGTCGCCTCACGGTGCCCGTGTGGGTTTTCACTGATAAGACTCTCTCATTTTATTTCTCTCATTTGCTTGTACCAGATCCGACACTGTATCCTCCAACTTTAGACATCTTTTCCAATTGATCAGAAGGACTTGAACAGGGTTTTGGTGAAAAGAATTTGTATTGAATTACAACTTTGGAACCTTTTATGCGAAAACGTCGCTGGACATAACATTTGCCCCAGCTTAAACTCTTGGGGAAATGTGAAATTTTATTTTGGTGTGACTGAACCCCAGGGAGAGGCTGCCTACGTATCTTTTCAGAATCAAGTCGAACGTAGTTCAGGGAAACATTTTTGTTTTTGTTTTTGATTTTTCTTTTGATTTTTTTTTCAACACGCTTCAAGTTCCAATGAGGGTAGTAAAGGAAGAGTAACCGACTCAAAGGGTTTATAAAAATGATAGTGTTTGGGGTAATATGAATGAAAGCCTTCGTCATTTCGATCATTAGTATCATTGTCACGAAAAGGTCAAACATAATACCTTTTGACTGCATCTGCATTGACAGCCGTTTTGGGGTCATCTCCTTCGATGTCCCCCAAGTATAATGCTCGTTTTGGTAGAAATTTACTTATGATGTATGGACCTTTCCAATTCGGGGCAAATTTTCCTTTCGCCTCCTCATGGTGCGGGAGGATGCGTCTTAAAACAAGTTTCCCCACTACAAAGTTCCTGGGCCGCACTTTCTTGTTGTAGGCGCGGGCCATTCTTTGTTGGTACAACTGCCTGTGGCAAACTGCG
Source organism: Nicotiana knightiana (assembly GCA_005239525.1). Classification (NCBI taxonomy): domain Eukaryota; kingdom Viridiplantae; phylum Streptophyta; class Magnoliopsida; order Solanales; family Solanaceae; genus Nicotiana; species Nicotiana knightiana. The sequence goes on from ML428382.1 coordinate 57,449, forward strand.
GCCATCCTTTTCTCATCGATCAGATTTAATTGTTCCAATCAGGTTTTGACCCATTCCTCGTCCTCAATTTCTGCTTCGACAATAATCCGAAGGGAGGGAATTTCGACTTCTACGGGTATTACGGCTTCAGTGCCATAAACCAATAGATAAGGAGTAGCTCTAACCGAGGTGCGCACAGTCATGTGATATCCCAATAGTGCAAAGGGAAATTTCTCGTGCCATTTCCTGGATGTTTGAATCATTTTCCTGAGAATTTTTTTTGATGTTTTTGTTTGCTACTTCGACGGCGCCGTTGGCTTTGGGCCGGTACGGGGTCGAATTGCAGTGTGTGATTTGGAACTGTTCACACACGTCCCTCATCAAGTTACTGTTCAGATTTGCGGCATCGTCAGTAATGATTGTCTTTGGGATGCCAAAATGATAGATGATGTTAGAGTGCACGAAATCCACCACTGCTTTCTTAGTGACAGCTTTGAATGTGACTGCTTCAACCCATTTTGTGAAATAGTCAATGGCGACAAAGATGAATCTGCGCCCGTTTGAGGCCCTTGGCTTGATTGGCCCGATGACATCCATTCCCCAGGCAACAAACGGCCAGGGTGCTGACATAGGGTGCAATTCTGATGGTGGTGCATGGATTAAGTCGCCATGTACTTGAAACTGATGGCACTTCCGGACGAAACCGAAACAATCTTTCTCCATGGTCATCCAATAATATCCAGCCCGCAAGATTTTCTTTGCAAGGACGTACCCGTTCATGTGGGGACCGCATACTCCTGAATGCACCTCGTTCATAATTTTTTCGGCTTCTTTGACGTCTACACATCTTAATAGATTCAGATCGGGAGTCCTTTTATACAGTATTTCCCCACTTAGGAAGAAACTGCTGGCGAGCCTTCAAATAGTTCTGTTTTGGTCCCCATTGGCCTGCTCTGGATATTCTTTTGTTTTCAAGAATATTTTGATGTTACGATACCATGGTTGGACATCGGGTTCTACTTCGACCGTGTTGCAATAACCATGCCTTCTTTTATTTGAATCTCCAACGGGTCAATGTGAACATTACCCGGATATGGAAGCATTGCAGCTAGGGTAGCCAGCGCATCGGCTAACTCATTGTGGCATCGAGGAATATATCTGAACTAGACAACTTTGAATCGCTTGCTAAGGTCTTCCACATGTTGTCTGTATGGAAGGAGCTTAACATCTCGAGTTTCCCACTCTCCTTGAGCCTGCTTGATGATCAAATCAGAATCCCCCATGATTAATAACTCTTCTAAATCCATGTCAATAGCCATGTTCATACCCATTATACAAGCTTCATATTCGGCAGTATTGTTTGTACAGAAGAACCGGAGGCGGGCCGTGGCAGGATAGTGTTGTCCCGTAGGCGAAATCAAGATTGCCCATATCCCAACACCTTTTGCATTGACTGCTCCGTCAAAGAACATTTTCCAGGTGTCGGTGTCTTCTGGGATTACTTCGACAGAATTGACTTCCTCATCCGGAACATAAGTGCTCAAAGGTTGGCATTCATCATCAACCGGATTCTCAGCTAATTGATCGGCCAAGGCTTGGGCTTTCATGGATGTCCGGGTGACATAGACAATGTCGAATTCCGTGAGCAGGATTTGACATTTTGCTAATCTCCCGGTGTGCATTGGTTTTTGGAATATGTACTTCAATGGATCCAGCCTAGTGATGAGGTAGGTGGTATAAGCCAACAAATAATGTCGGAGCTTCTGAGCAACCCAAGTTAGAGCGCAACAAGTTCTTTCCAACAGAGTATACTTGGCTTCGTAGCTCGTGAACTTCTTGCTCAAGTAATGTATGGCCTGCTCTTTCTTCCCGGTTGCATCATGCTGCCCGAGAACGCATCCGAAGGAATTTTCTAAAATTGTCAGGTATAAGAACAAAGGTCTCCCTGGCTCCGGCGGGACTAGCACTGGCGGATTCGACAGATATTCTTTGATCTTGTCGAAAGCGTCCTGGCATTCGTCTGTCCATTTGATGGCTGCATCTTTCTTTAATAGCTTGAATATAGGCTCACATGTTGATGTCCACTGAGCGATGAACCTGCTGATGTAATTCAACCTACCCAGCAGAATCATGACCTCATTCTTGGTTCTTGGAGGTGGGAGATCCCGAATAGATTTTATCTTTGTTGGGTCCAACTCGATGTCCCGTTGACTGACTATAAACCCCAATAATTTTCCAGATGGAACTCCGAAAGCATATTTGTCTGGGTTTAATTTCAGATCATATTTACGCAGGCGTTCGAAGAATTTCCTCAAATGCTTCACATGGTCGCCTTGCGTCCTGGATTTAATAATCACATTATCCATGTACACCTCAATCTCCTGATGCATAATGTCGTGGAATATGGCGGTCATGACCCTCATATAAGTTGCCCCAGTGTTCTTCAAACCAAATGGCATGACCCGGTAACAGTAAGTGCCCTAGGGTGTGGTGAAGGCTGTCTTTCTGCATCTTCTTCATCCATCAGGACCTGGTGATACCCCGCATAGCAATCCACGAAAGATTGTACCTCATGTTTGGCGCAATTGTCAACCAGGATATGTATGTTTGGCAGTGGAAATTTATCTTTGGGACTTGCTTTATTAAAATCTCGGTAGTCGACATATACTCGACCTTTCCGTCCTTCTTAGGTACCGGGACCACATTGGCCAACCAGGTGGTGTATTGGACCACTCGGATTACTCCAGCTTTTTGTTTTTTAGTGACCTCTTCTTTGATTTTGTCACTCATGTCTGTTTTAAATTTCCTTTTCTTTTGTTGGACAGGTGGACAACCGGGGTAGGTCGGCAATTTGTGTACCACAAAGTCCACACTTAGTCCGGGCATGTCGTCATAGGACCAAGCAAACACGTCTTTGAATTCAAATAGAAGTTGAATCAAAGCGTCCCTAGTTCTTTCATCAGTGTGGACGCTTATCATGGTTTCTCGAACCTCTTCTGCATTACCCAAGTTAACAGGTTCTGTTTCGTTTAAGTTTGGCTTAGGCTTATTCTCGAATTGTTCTAATTTTCGATTTATTTCCCTAAAACACTCTTCTTCATCATATTCCGGTTCATGATTCATTATTTCGAGGTTAGATAGCGTATTAAATCGGAGCATGAAGTCCGCAAGCATGTCATGTTATTTAAGGCAGCATTATTAGGCTGAAAAATAAGAAAAAATAACAAAAATCAGGAAGAATAATAGACGATGAAATTTTGATTTCATTTCATTCAATTTGAACATAGGAGGGTGATGCGAGACTAAATTGCATAGTTTAACACGTGATATACCTTACATTTTATGCGCATTAA
>ML428387.1:1619-40376 GCA_005239525.1 Nicotiana knightiana
ACCCTTACCAAATTGACCTCTACCCCTAGCTGGGGCACCTCTAAAATCCCCGAAATATCTGGCCCTCATATCCGGCTATACCTGCTCTCTGACCCTCGACCGATAACCCTCGATCCTACGAGCAATCTCCACTACCAGCTGATAAGGAGTCCCCATCTCCACCTTTCGGGCCATGTAGGCCCTAATGACTGGATAAAACCCGGCTACAAATCTCCGCACTCTCTCAGCATCGATAGGTAGTATCATGAGTGCATGGCAAGACAACTCTGAAAATCTGGCCTTATAGTCTGTCACTGACAGCTATCCCGGCTCCAGCTGCTCAAACTGATACCGCAGCTCTTCCCTCTATGAGGGTGGGATATATCTGTCTAGAAACATCTAAGTTAACTGCTCCCAAGTGATAGGAGGAGAATCTGGTGAGAATATAGGAGTGCCACCATCTGCGAGCTCTGCCCTCTAACTGGAAAGTAGCGAAGTCCACTCATGGGACTCCAGTATCCTCATGTTGTGTAGTCTGTCCCTGCACTTGTCAATGAAATCCTGGGCATCCTCGCCTCGATCACCCCTGAAGACCAGAGGGTGCAATCGAGTCCATCTGTCCAATAACTTCTGCGGATCACCGTCCGCAGCTGGTTTGGGCTCAGGTGTTGCTGCTACAGGCTGGACCCCACCCACGGCCAGTGTACCCGGGTATGATGAAGTGTTGCTGTCTAGCCTGCACCTTGGGCAGTAGGGGTCTAGGCTCCCCCTCCTGCCTGAGATGTGGCAAGATCCATTGGAAATAAACCAACCTGGGACATAGTATCCATAAATCTCATCATACGGCCCATGACCTCCTGGAAGCCCGGCACCGTCATGAAGTCCACTGGAGCAGGACCCTCTGGGGGCACCTCCCCCTGCTCCTCTATAGTAGGATCCCTTGGTGGTGCAACTGGAATAGCTCTAGGACGCCCCCATCCCCTACCTGGGGCCGGTGCCCTCCCCCGGCCTCTGCCAGATGTACGCGTCCTCACCATCTGTGAGAGAATAGAAGAATGAGATTTGGTAAACCATCAACTGCACGATAGATCATGAATAAAGAGAGGTTTCCTAACACCCTATAGCCTCCCAAATATAAATACAGACGTCTCCATATCGATCCGCAAGACTCTATTAGGTTCTTCCGTGGCCTGTGAGACCTACGTGAACCTAGTGCTCTGATACCATGTTGTCACGACCCAAAATCCTAACTCAGGTCGTGATGGCACCCAACAACAGGTCAGGCAAGCCAACAGTTTGTTTACTAGTGAAATTTCCTTATTTGATAAATCGTCCCTACAATTACCAAATTTTAAGCTTAGAACATTCAAGTAAAAGCGGATAAATTAGCCAACTTAAGTAAATGTAGTCACAAGGATCATGAACCAACATATACAGTCCCAAAATATAAAGTTTACTATGTGTGTGCTAGGAACTAGTGTCACAAGTCTACAGGAGAATTAGTAGAACATACAAAAGATGAAATAAATTGTTCTACTGTCTGAAGAAAGTAGACAGAAATAAACAAAAGATAACTCCATACTGCTGCTGAGAGTCGCCAAGGGAAGCAACTCACCGTGGATTCAGGTCCAGAATATACTCCCAGGGTCATAGCTCCGGTCGGATAACCAGATGTACCAGCCTAAGAACCTGTACAATTAAGTACAGAAGCGTAGCATGAGTACATAAACAAATATGTACCCAGTGAGTATCCCGCCTAACCTCGAAGGATTAGTGATGAGAGGTCGACGTGATACTTACTAGGGTCAGACAATGTGAAATGAATACAGGCAAATCAGTAGTAGCAGTAATGAACAGTAATAAGGAAAAGAGCATCAAATAACAATCTCTAGTACCCTCATGCCATCCTCTTCCATGGCATACAAGCTATTTAACCTTCTCTTTTTTCATGAAATCAACAGTTACAATTACAAGGCTTCTCACAAATTACCAAAACATATAACAGGCTATGAACGTACGATCATTACGACGTGATAAGTAAATGTGCACTGCCGAGGGTCGAACGGCCCGAACCATAGATGCATCTATCTGCCCCGCTCGCGAATTGAACATGCGACACGATTAATATAATAATAAGACTACCCCACTTGCAAATCAATCACGACTCGGGTTAATATAATACCAGGACTACCCTGCTCGCGAATCATCCATGCAACTCGGGTCCCCGTATAAATACATGATTCACAGATGATTCCAGATAATTTAGCATGGAACATACTAACAGGGTGAGAATTTATTAATGTCAACTTTAAAGCATAACTTCTTAGGCCTTCACATTAGAGATTCTAGGATATTAGACTACTTTGACCATATGCAAGATCACATATATAACACGTAAAACATGCTTGTGAATTCTAAACTACCCGACAAGGCATAATAGTAGCTACGCACGGGCTCTCGTCACTTCGTGCGTGCGTAGATCCCACAAATAAGGACAAAAAACCATTTATAATCACCTATGGGGACAATTCTCTCTTACTAGTTAGAAAGGAGACTCACCTCGCGTTGCACCTACTCCCCAGGTTAAGAATGCGCCCGAAACTCCGAACTCGACACCCACAGATTCGAAACTAGCCAAATGTTATAAAAATATATCAATTTACATTCAAAGCATGGAATTCTCCTATTATTTAGTCTAAATCACCATTCTTGAAGAAATTCCAAAATCCAACTTTCTGAAAATTCTCGAAGGAAACCCTCACCCATAACCTAAGGATTGTTAATATATGCTTTTTGTATGAATTCATAGCCAATGCATGGGTAATTTTCTACATTTTCAAAAGCCCTAGGTTACTACCCCAAATCCTTAATTTTTCACTAATTAGGTAGTTAATTTATCTTGTAATACATGCATGAAACTAATATTAGGGTGGAATTTACTTACCTTCAATAACTAGGTCGTTTGACCCTCTTGAATGCTGAAAATCGTCCCAAGGAAGAAGAAGAAGATGAGGGAAATGAATTAAATCCCGCTATAAAAACACAGGCCCAGTGTTCTCCTCTATGCAATCGCGTCCTGGGCAGTGCGATCGCACAACTTTAAATAACCAGACCCACATGGCCTTCTATGCGAACGCGGAGAGAGCCCTGCGAACGTACATGGTAAGGAGTAGCTGGGCTGGCCCAATGGCTAGGCTCTGTGCGGACATGTGTGGGGTGTGCGATCGCACTAGGTCAGAAGCCCAACCCATCGCGGTCGCGGTGCCTTTGTGCGAACGCACAGGGCATTTAGCACCCCTGCCCAGTTTCTTCTATGAGATCGCATCATTGCATCTGCGATCGCACTAAAGGAAACCAGTCAGTGAAAAATCTGATTTTTGAATTTAACTCTGAGGGGTCCGAAACTCACCCGAGCCCCTCAGGACCCCGTCAAAAGGCACTGGCAGGTCAATATTCATGATACGGACTCGCTCGAATTTTCGGAACATGAAAAACAACAACGAAACTACGAATTTGACCTCAAAACCAAATTGAATCAAACTTTGAACTTAAGGTTCTAAAATTCTCTTTCAATGCGCCGAACCAACCTATACTACTCGGAATGACACCAAATTTTGCAGGCAAGTCATAAATGACATAACAGAACTATTCCCGGTCTCGAAATTCTGTTCGGACCTCGATAACACAAAAACATGTTCCCAACCAAATTTCAAACTTAAGGAAACTCTAATTTCGATATTGGGCGCCGAAACGCCCCCCGGGTCATCCAAAATCCATTCCGAACATACGCCCAAGTCCAAAATCATCATATGAAGCTACCGGAATCATCGAAACTCAATTCCGAGGTTTTTTTAATCAAAATGTTGACCGAAGTCAAAATTTGGCCTTAAAGGCCAACCTTAAGGAACCAAGTGTTCCTATACCACTCTAAACTCTTCCGAATCCCGAACCACCTGTCCCCACAAGTCATAAATCATAATAAGCCGCTGTAGGAAGTCTCATTTAGGGGAACGGGGTCTTGATATGCAAAACGACCGGTTGGGTCATTACAGAGTCATTGATTCTAAGGCCATCATGCGACCTCCCCTCCTTCACCAAACGAGACGAGTAGTTCGCCACTTGGTTCTTACTTCCTTTTCGGTCTTGGATGTCTATATAGAATTATTCAAATAAAAGCACCCATCTCATAAATAGAGCTTTGGAGTCTTTCTTGCTCACAAAGTACCGAAGTGCCACATGATCCGTGTCGATAATCACTTTTGTACCCATCAAGTACGGGCTGGACTTCTCCATAGTGAATACAATAGCAAGGATCTCTTTTTAGGTGATAGTGTAATTGAATTGGGCATCATTTAGGGGCTTACTAGCATAGTATACCGGATGAAAGATCTTGTTGATACGTTTCCCCTAAACTGCTCCAATCGTCACATCACTAGCATCACACATGAGCTCAAAATGCATGATCCAATTCGGGGTGGTGATAATGGAAGTAGTTATCAACTTGAAATTGAGTAATTCAAATGCTCTCATGCAATCATCATTGAAGTGGAATTTAGCATCTTTCTCCAAAATCTTTCACAAAGGGTTCACCACTTTGGAAAAATCCTTGATGAAACGCCGGTAGAACCCTACATGACCCAAGAAGCTTCTCACGCCCTTCACGGATGTTGGAGGTGGAAGTTTAGAACCTCTATTTTTTCCTTTTCGAACTCTATCCCCTTCCTTGAAATCTTGTGGCCAAGGACAATAACCCCCTCGACCATGAAATGACATTTCTCCCAATTCAACACCAAGTTCGGTTCTTCACACCTTGCCAATACCTTATCCAAATTTGCCAAGAAATCATCAAAAGAATCACCGACTACCGAAAAGTCATCCATGACGACTTCAAGGTAGTCCTCTACCATATCCGTAAATATCACCATCATACATCGTTGGAAAGTTTCCAGTGCATTGCATAAGTCAAATGGCATCCGCTTGAAAGCGAAAGTGCCATAGGGACAAGTGAAAGTTGTGTTCTATTGATCTTTTGCGGAAATAAGGATTTTATTGTAGCCCGTATATCCATATAGAAAGCAATATAACGCTCGGCCTACTAATCGATCACGCATTTGGTCAAGAAAGAGAAGTGGAAAATGGTCTTTCCTGGTGACTTTGTTTAGCTTCCGATAGTCCATGCACACTCTCCATCTGGTCACCATTCTTGTTGGAATCAATTCGTTCTTATCATTGGTAACCACAATTATTCTCCCTTTTTCGGGACACATTGCACCAGAGAAGTCCACGAACTATCAGAAATGGGGTAGACAACCCCGACATCTAACCACTTTATGATCTCCTTTTTGACCACCTCTTGATTTGCTTCATTGAGTCTCCTTTGATGTTCAATGAAGGGTTTGGCAATTTCCTCCAAATTAATCTGGTGCATGCAAAATGCGGGGCTTATTACCCAAATATCTGTCAATGTCCACCCAATAGCTTTCTTCCTCTTTTGGAGCACCGCCAATGTAGAGTCAACCTTCACGTTATTCAAGAAAGAGAAAATAATAATCGGTAAAGTAGAACAAGGGCCAAGGAATTCATACCTGAGATGCGGAGGCAATGGCTTCAACTCTAAAAGGGAGGCTCCTCGATTGAGGTATTAGTTAGAGGACTTTTCCTATTTTCAATATCCAAGGTCAATTTGCGGGGCTTATTAGTGTACAACACCATTCCTTTCAATGAGTTCACACATACAACGAATCCATCCATCTCGTAATCATCAAAGTTAAGCAAGACGGCCTCCAATGTATCATCAATATTCATCACTGCACTAGTATCATCAATAATCACATCGGTTACAAAGTCCACGAATGAACACTCTTCATTGCTATTCGGTTGCCTCATATATTTGCACACGTGGAACACCACCTTTTCATCACCCACTCGGAAAGTGAGTTCACCGGCTTCCACATCAACAAGATCCTTCCCCGTAGTAAGGAAAGGTCTACCAAGAATAATCGGCACCTCGTAGTCTACTTCAAAATCAAGAATCACAAAATTCATCAGGAGGATGATTTTGTCAACTCGAACCAATACATCCTCAATCACCCACAACAGTCTCTTTATTGTAAGACCGGCCATTTGTAATCTCACAAATGTGCGTCTTGGTTTCCTAATTCCCAATGTCTTGAAAACCAAATAGGGCATCAAGTTGATACTCGCCCCAAGATCACAAAGAGCCTTTGCAAATTTGGCACTTCCAATGGTACAAGGAATAGTAAAAGCATTGGTATCTTCCAACTTTGGAGCCATTAAATGCACAATTTCACTCACTTGGTGAGTGACTTTGATAGTTTCAAAATTCATCGATCTCTTCTTTGTCATCAAATCTTTCATAAACTTAGCATATCCGGGCATTTTCTCCAAAGATTCATCCAAAGGTACATTTGTAGAGAGACTCTTCATCATATCAATGAACTTCTTGAATGGATTCTCGCCATTTTTCTTGGCAAGCCTTTGAGGATGGGGAGGAGGTGGCTTAGGCAATGGTGCCTTAGCTCTTTGCACTACCAGTTCCGGTATGTCAATCACATGATCCCTAGACGGGTTCACATCATCTTGAGTCTCTTCCACCATTTCATCAATATCAATCTGCACTTCATCATTTGTTTGCGCAATATTGTTCGGGATCTCTTCTTCTTCTACCACTTGCTCATCATCCACAAGATGCCTTTCATTTGAGGTAGGTTCATTCCCACCTTTTCCACTTCTTGTAGTCATGGACATGTCATGCCCCACAGTGTTCCCACCCTTCGGGTCCACAACCGTATCACTTGGTAGTGCCCCTTAGGATGAGAATTTAAAGCTTGAGAGATTTGACCCATTTGCACTTCTAAGTTACGGATTAATGTATTGTGTGAGGCAAGTTGGGCATCAGACTTGTAATTCTTCTCCATCATTTTCTTGAACATGTTTTCAACACGACCCATTTCATTGTTGGAGGAACTAGGACAATGAGAAGGATAAGGAGGTGGGTTGCTCGGTTGTTGGTACATTGTGGGTCTTTGAAAACCCAACCCCATATTTACTTGATTGTTGTTCTACCCTCCTTGGTTGTTGCTTCACAATTTCCTTGATTATTATTATTTTTCCAATTCCCTTGGTTGTTGCTTCCACTCCAATTGCCTTGATTGTTTCCACCATTCCAATTACCTTAGTTGCTATAATTCCAATTGCCTTGGTTGTTCGAAGATCTCCATTGTTGCTGAATAGGGCCTTGGTAGTTGTTTCTTTGCTCTTAAAATTTGTTCACATATTGGACCTCTTCATATTGATCATTATAAGAATATCCTTGATCATACCCACTATCATCTTGCACAAAATTGTCTACTCTTTGTTACACTTGTGGACTTCTTGTTCTTCTCTTGTTTACCATCATATTGAATCCTTCTGTAGCATTGACTTGCCTAGGGTTTTTCACTTGTTGATGTTGAGCCTTTAACAATTGGTTCATGGTTGTTTTCTACTTGGCTATGGCTTGCCCATGGTCATGTAACTCTTTATGAAGAAGAATCCCATTTGGATCACCTTGTGGAACATTTGCTCTAGATTGCCACGCCAATGAAGTATCTGCCATCTCATCCAAAATATCACATGCCTCTGCATAAGGTGTAGTCATGAAGGTCCCACTGGCAAGTTGATTCACTACACATTGGTTGGTGATATTGATCTCCCGATAAAAAGTTTGTTGAATCATGTTCTCCATCATTTCATTTTTGGGGCACTCTTTCACCATTGTTCCATATATTTCCGATATCTCCTATAGCGGTTCATTAGGCTCTTCGTTGAATGCTAGAATTTCAACCCGAAGAATAGCCATGTGCCCGGGAGAGAAGTACTTTGAAATAAATTTCTCCGCAAGTTCATCCCACGTACGAATGGCATGATTTGGAAAACGTTCCAACCAATCTAAAGCTTTCCCCCATAGAGCGAAGGGAAAAAGCCTTAACCTCAAAGCATCCTCGGAGACATTTGTTTGTTTGCTTCCCCAACACGTATCAACGAACCTCTTCAAATGTTTATATGCATTTTGACTTGGTGCATCGGTGAAGAACCCTCGTTGCTCGAGAAAAGTGAGCGTCGCGTTGGTTATTTGAATTTTTCCCACCCTAATAGGGGTGGGACTATAGCACTTGCATACCATTCATTTGGAAACACCCAGTGTGGAGCCGCTCTTGTTGGAGGTGGGGGTGGAACGTGAACATTGTCATAAGGCGGTCGACCCTTTCTATTGTCTTGAGGTTCAAGAGGGACCTCATCCATTGCATCATCATCAACGTCCAAATCCCCCACGGCTATGTTTCCGAGCTTATTGTTTGCCATAATTGCACCTACAATACTCAAACGTTAGTAACAATGAAGGAAAATGAGACAATTCACACACAAAACCAAATATATAGCTAAACCCGTTATTAGCTCCGCGGAAATGGTGCCAAAAAATTATCTCGTCCAAGTCACACATCTATTTGAGTTCATAAAACGGTCGGAGAAATAATACCACCCAACAAGGAGTCGTGTTTGATTTTCCACATGGAGCTATGAATGGAACTTAGGAGTATTAATTAGATTGAATGAGATTGAATTATCTCGAATTGCACTTCCACAAAAGTTGGGTTGTTTCTAAGTCTATTTAAAACCAAGAATAACAACTAAGAAATAAAACTAACAAATTTTTTTTGTTTGTTTTTCAAATGGTAAAAAGGCCTAGGGATATGACCTTCACCTAGGTGTTCACTTAATGGGTTATAAGCCTTAAGGCTTGTTTTATTGGTCGGGTTGGATTATAGATATCCACACTCGAGTACCCAATCAATACTTCTCGGTCAGAGAGTGATTTTTCCCAATTTGACTTTCTCAAGACCAAATGGGTATTGAACAAAGCAATTGATAGTAAGCTCAAGTCGAGTTTTACTATCTCTAGATTCAACCCTTTTATTGGGTTTATTAATCTCTCGATTGACCCAATTCCTTGCTAACCAAGTTTTTCTAGACTAAGCCTCTCTTTCTCAAGTAGAGACCAAGTCAATTAGGCATGAAATAATATTTGCAACCGTTAAATCTTCAATTAAAAGCAAGAACAAGGCTTGATAATCAACACCCAACCATAAACAAGAAATAAATCAAATACCCATTAAGTTTACACACTAGGGTTGGGCCACAACCCCGGTGAAAATCTAGCTACTCATGCTTATCAGAAGACAAAGTACAAGAAGTGATAATTAAACTTATATTAATGATTAAAATAATAAAACTAATATTCAAAAAGCTCGAAATAGCTAAAACTAATAAAATAAGAAAAGTAAACGGCTACTCATGTCAAAAGGTACAAAAGTTAACCTAAAAAAGTGAAACTATTCTATTTATACAATGCTAAAATTTTGGGACAAAATTGCCCTTTACGGAGGTTCTACGGTCGCACAATTTCATGTGCGGCCTGCACTTCTTTTTAGCATGGCAGGAATGGACTCTTGCAGCCACACAATTCTAAATCGCTGTCGCATCTCTTTATTTCTGCGGTCCACACATTTATGAGTGTGGTAGCACACGGATCTTTTTCGGACCGCACTAATGCACTGCAACCGCACATCTGATCTTCTACGGCCGCACAATAATTGTGCAGTCCGGACTTCCTTTTGACTTGAACTGCATGTTCTCTGAACCTTCGGTCTTGCATTGCTTCTGCTGCCGCACATTTCATGTGCGGACAGCACTTCTCACAGGTCTCTGCTGGGATTCTCTTCACAATCTGCGGTCGCAGATGATAATCTAAAGCCCGCACTTAAGAGCTCCTTTGCCTATTTTTGTCCTTGGTTCATATTTCTCCTTCTTGAGTTGGATTTCATCTTTGAGGCTCATTTTCCACCATTCCTGTAATTAAGCATAATTTATCAGTTTTTTAGATCACCTGTGATAACCCGATAGGTCATCTTATGTTTTAAAACCTATTTTTGCGCTAAGCCTTAAATACCTCATATTAGCACTCTTTGATTTGCGTGCGCATCCCGGATGGTTTTTCCTGGAAATCTTTTATGTTGAGAACTGATAAAAATAAGAATTTTTGCCTTAATATTCATTTGAGTTGACTTCGGTCAACATTTTGAGCAAACCGACCCGGATTCGTATTTTGACGGTCCCGGTGGGTCTGTATAGTAATTTGGGACTTGGGCATATGCCCGAAATCGAATTCAAAAGTCCCTCGCCCGAGGTATCATACTTTGTTAAAATTTGAGGGTTTAAAATCTTAATGACTTTGAAAGTTTGACCAATGTTTGAGTTTATTCATACCAGGTCCGTATTTTGGTTTCGGAACTCGGTATAGGTCCAATACTATAATTTTGACTTGTCTTTCAAGTTTGGTGAGAAACATATTTGGTTTGACATAATTCGGATGTCCGGTTGTAGAAATAGAAGTTCATGAGTTTTATTGATAATTCCCTTTGATCTTATGCTCAATTCGTAGTTCTAGGTGTTATTTTGGCAATTTGATCACGCGAGCAAGTTCGTATGATGTTTTTAGACTTGTGTGCATATTTGGTTTGGAGCCCCGAGGGCTCGGGTGAGTTTGAATAGGCTAAGGAGTGTTTTTGAGCTTAAATGATATGTTAGTGCATCGGGCTCGGGAGTGAATGGGTAGTTGGGTTTGGTCCGAATATTGAGTTTGGACCAAGGGGGTGGGAGTTGACTTTTTCACTAATGACCTAAATTGAATCCTTTGCAATTGTGGGTAGTTTCTAAGGCTTAATTTGAATCGTTTGGTTGGTAATTTTCTAGATATTGTTGGTTCGGGGGCTTGTTTGAAAGCAAAGTTGTGGTTTAGCATTGAGCGATCTTTGGAGCAAGGTAAGTGTTGAGTCTAACCTTGAATTGAGAGAATTAGGAACCTTTCAGACTATGTGCTATGTGAATTTCATGTGAGCGGCGTATATGCGAGGTGACAAGTGCTTATACGCCGTCGAATTATCTGTTTTCCCTGATTTTCTGCTTTTCCCTAATTATCTTTCTCTGTCTTAACTGTTATATGCTCTAAATGTTTTTCATGCTTAACTGCTACCTGTTAATCAATGTCTTCTCTTGTTAATGGTGTTAGATCTTTTCATAGGTTCATGATTTCCTGCTATTTGCTTAAGTTGGTTTATTTGCACCTTCTAATTGTCAATTACTGTATTGGTCTCGCTGTGTAGTATTACTTATGTCGACTCCTATGTTGTACAAGGTTTCCTTTTGGCTTAAGTTTGATATTTATTTATCGTAAAGGCTTTTCATGATTCAAATTGTTAATTTTACTGTGCTTATTGAGTATTTGGTATTGAAATGGCGGGATTGTGTTGCACACCGCGACAGATGAAATAAGGTTGGATTGATATGGTAGAATAAGAGTGAATTTGTAATGTACGATGGAATCGGGTTGCACGCCGCAACAGGTGGAATAAGGGTGAATTGTCTCAGTGAAAAAAAAAGGTGAATTGTGATACTGATATTGTGATATGGTGGGATCGTGTTGCATGCCACAACAAATATACATATTATTTATTATTGTTGATGTTGTTACGATGAAATAAAGAAGGATTCTGTGTTGTACGGTGGGATCGGGTTGCGCGCTGCAACGACCTATGAAATCGGGTTGAACTCTAAGGATTGGTAATTCTGAACGTCACTGTCTTATTTCTTGAGGTTGTAGCTGTTAATTTCATTTGACTACCTTATTTCATTCTATATTTCCTTTTATGTCTTTATTATATAGTGCGTACAGGTTGTAGTGTGAGTGACCCGACTTAGCCTCGTCACTACTTCGTCGAGGTTAGGCTCGGCACTTACAGAGTACATGGGGTCGGTTAAACTCATACTACACTCTGCACTTCTTGTGCAGATTTTGGCATTGGTCCCAGCTGATCATGAGGCATAGCAACTCGAATTTTCTTATTGGACACTCGAGGTAGATCTGCTGGCGTCCGTAGACCTTGAAGTCCCCTTTTATTTTCCCCTATTTTTACTATTTCTTTTTGTTCAAAATAGTTGTATTTCTTTCAGGCTGTATTTGTAGAAAATCGTAAAAGGTCCTGAATTGAGACTCTATATCCGAATTATAGTAAACATTATGGGCATTTATATTATTCTGCACTCGGGTTTATTTTATTTGGGCTTAACTGACTTTATTTAGTAAAATTGATTAATAGTTAGCTTAACGATTCTCTAACGTTGGATTTCTTAGCAAGTGAAATGTTAGGAGCCATCACAGTCCCGAAGGTGGGAATTCCGGGTCATGACAACGCCATTAAATGCTTTGGAAAGTAAAGAGAGAACTGGGGATAAAGGTACAAAGTGGGAAAGGAAGAGGAATCAACCGACTCTAATAACCATCCCCTGAGCCATTTTGCATATCTTCCTCTTCTTCTGACTCCTCTTCCGCATCCTCCTCCGGGTCTTCCTCAAACTCCTCCTCGTCATAGTTGAACTCCTCCTCCTCATCCGAATCTTCTTTTGGCTCTATGCTAGAGTCTATTTGGATGCACTCCACTACCCGGCCATCGTCTTCAGCAGGCGGCAACATGTGGTCAAGGGATCCTGGGAATACTTACCGGTATATTGAAGTCGTCACAAGGTAAATTTGGCAGGATCTCATGGTAAATTTTCAATGTAGCCACCGCGTCCTCTAACCAGGCTATACCCTTTCTGCTTGGCTGCACCAACTCTTCTCCCTTATTTATCCAAACATATTACTTAGGAGTACACCATGAGAATTGACCCATAGGCATTGTGACCATGTCGTTCCACTCTTCTTGGATCCTTCTAATCCTGGGAATTGGAATCTGCCCGTTGTACTCATCCTCGTAGAACGATATCCTTGTCTACAGAGGCACGTCTTGGATTATACCAAATTGTTTGAGACCCATAGGGGTGACTATTGCCGAATACCTTCAAGTCTGATCATCTCAATGAAGAGGAGTCCTCGAGATTTCCCTTCCACCTAACCAGGATAGCTTCCATTTGATCCATTCCCCGCTCAAGTTGGTCAATGTATCCCTCCACTCTTCTTGCGCATGTGGGGAGGCCCAATGTCTCATTCTTTCATTGTGGCTGCGATCATGTTGCTGAGCCCACAAAGTAGTCGATGGTAGCCTCTTGCAGGAAGAAATGTTCAGTAGCCCAGATCTGATGCAGCAAGTTACAACCTATAGAGAAATCATACCATTGTGCACATGCGGACAAAGCCCTCACCATCTCATCCAACACCATTGGCACCAAAGTAGCTTGAAGATTGCCACGGAAGGTTTTTAAAAAAACCGGTAACAAGTTGATGCTGATAGGACCACTTCACCATGGGAAGACCAATAGTCCCAATAGTTCCATTGAGAAAGTGATAGGCCTGAAACCCTCCCACGTCACTTGGTCACATTGAAACTCCCCTGAATACCATTTGTAGCTTTAACGTTGCCCAAATTTGTCAAACAGCTGGTCGAGGCTTACCCATCCTCCCTCGATACTTCTGAGACTCCTACTGTTGGTGAGGCCTAAGGCATCCAAGAACCGGTAACTGGGCATAGTGACTGGCAATATTGGCTTCCTTACATTAAATGGCAGCTCCATAAAACATGTGACTTCTTCCAATATAGGTACTATCTCACAATCGGCAAATTTAAACACCACCTTAGCCAGATCCCAAAATTCTATCAACGGACGAGTGAGCACTCTATCTGCTCAAATATTCAACAATGCGATTAATGCCCCCAGGTGCGTCCGAACCTCATCTCTGTGCTCCCATAGAATATTTTTCCCCCATTGTTATAGTTCAAGTGGTGCTCCCATTACCATGCTGATCTCATGGTTGTTTTCGATTGATTTCCATTTTCTGAGATGGGTAAAATAAAGGTATTTGGGTTAGTATTTGCTTCGGATCTTTAAGTGTCTTGTTAGGTTTGTTTGTCTTTCCACAGTAGTCATGTCGTTGGGTGCATGACTTGTTGACATTAGGGTATATTTCCTAATTGTGCGTCGATGCCAAGGAGTGACTCACCTAAGGTTTATGCAGTATGACCTATTTTACTAGAGTTGAGTGTTTCCTACTTTTGAATTGGACTGATGTCACGACCCAAAACCAACCCGCTCATGATGGCACCTATTGTGGAATTAGACAAGCCGATACATCCCCAAACAACTCGATATTTCATAAAGTTTTAGAAAACATCCTTTTTTCAAAATGAAATATGCGTAAAAGAGGTAAACTCAAACCAAAATGTGGAAAAATAAAATCCAACATCGGGTGTCACTAAGTCATGAGCCAATACTACATCTGTTTTGTAATGTAATAAGACATCATAGTCTGAGAATAGTCAAAATATTCTAAAAGGAAGATAAGGAAGGAGAAAGGTGGGACTGCGATTGCCAGGCAGCTACCTCGCTATCTCTGAAGAAGTCCGCGACCGGAATAGTCATCAACCGCTACCGTGGACCGAGATACCTGAATCTGCACACAAGGTGCAGGGGGTAACGTGAGTACACCAACTCAGTAAGTAACAAGTCCAAACTATGGAATGATAGGTGATGACGGACTAAACCTCAACAGATAACAGATTAAACTGTACAGTAAAGTAGACATGATTTCCATTTAAGTGTTAAGCTCAAGAAGCAAGGTAGATGCTAATCTGAACTATGTAAGGTGATAGGCTCAACATATCTCTAAGTGCAAATGCATAGAATGCATAAAAATGTACCATGTACTCCCACCCTCAAGTGTCAACCACTCGGTACCACATATGGCCATCCGGCCCCGGGAAATCCATCCAGGAACATACTCGATGCTGGCTGTATAGTCACTCGGTACCGAGGAAAAAGGGTAATCCAACCCTGCGGAGAAATCCATCTCCAGGTATCAATACTTCGGACAAATCCCTGTCCAAGGAAATCCATCCCTCAATAATACTTCAGACAAATCCATGTCCAGGGAAATTCATCCCTCAATAATATCATCTACGGTCATTGGGGGTGTGTTACAGACTCCGGAGGGGCTCTTACAACCCAAGAGCTATCAATATCATCAACACAACCACTCGGCGTGCAGCCCGATTCGATATCTATCACTCATAATCAGCCTCTCGGCCACACTCAGTCATCGCTCTCCAGTCTCACACACACGGGCTCAAATGCCATGAAACTAGCCCAAAACAATGATATGATGTGCCCAATAATAATATCTGAGACTGAGACATGACATGATATGATATGCATAAATAAGAATGAGTACAGAATATCAATGAAACAAATGAGAGGACAGCAAGAAACGACCACTCAGGTCTCAACAGTATCGGTGTGAAGCCCTAATAGGATATCTAGCATGATTTACAGCACATTTACTTAATCACATGATAGAAACACGGATATCAGCAAGAAAGAGTTACTAAGCAGTGCCATGGAATGAACCAGGCCACAATTTTCACAGTGCACGTCCGCCACTTGGCATGTGCATCACCTCAATTCTAATCACATAGCACATATCTCGGGGTTTCGAACCCTCAGAACCTAGTTTGGAAGCGTTACTTACCTAATTAAGCCAAAATCCTACTCCGCGACGACCTTGAGTCTCGACTTGGCCTCTAAACGTCTCGAATCTAACAAAAAGCAATACAATGCAACCAATATAGGCCAAGGAAACAATTCCACACGAAAAACTATCAATTTCAACCAAAATCCCAAAATTCACCCAAACCCGGCCCCTGGGCTCACGTCTCAGAATCCAACAAAATTTACAAAACTTGAAAGCCCATCCACTCACGAGTCTAACCCAACCAATTTTTTTCTAATCCGATAACAAAATCCCATTCAAAACCCCCAAAATCCAAAGGATTGTTCCTCATTTTCCCTTATTTTCCACCCCAAATCACAAATTAAAGGCAAAATCATGGAATTTGACCAAAAGTAGATAGAAATCACTTACCCCAATCAAGTCTCTGAAATTCCTCTTTAGAATCGCCAAATCCCGTGATCTCTAGCTCAAAATATGAAAAATGAGTTCAAACCCTCGATTTTTTTTAACACTACTGCCCAGATATCCTTCATCGCGATCGCGGAATGAGCCTCGCGATCACGAAGCACAAACAGGCAGCCCCATATTTTAACCCTACACGGACGCGCCTAGCTCCACCCTATCGCGGATCACTGTCTTTCAAACCTACGCGATCACATCCTTCCTCACGCGATTGCATAGAGTAATTATCGCACCTCATCATCAGCTTAAATCCTTCTACGCGAACGTGGCCTCAGTTACGCGATCGCGATGCACAACTTAATTCACTTACGCGAACGCGTCCTATACACTACGACCGTGAACAACAAACATCACCTCTTCCCCACATAAGCCTACGCGATCGCAGACCTACCCACGCAATCGCGTATAAGGAAACAAAAAAAATAAACCAGCAAGCGTCAGCTATTACCCAAAGGTCAAAATTGCTCTGTTAACCACCCGAAATCACCCCGAGGCCCTCGGGACCTCAACCAATAATACCAACAAGTCATACATCAATACACGAACTTAGTCGAACCTTCGGAACACCCAAAACAACATCAAAACACCAAATTACACTCAGATTAAAGCCTAAGAACTACTTTCCAATTCCACAAACGACGCCAAAACCTATCAAATAACCTACGAATGACCTGAAATTTTTCACACACGTCACAAATGACACTACAAACCTATTCCAACTTCCAGAATTTCATTTCGACCCCGATACCTAATTCTCCACTGCCGACCAGAAATCACAAAATTTCCAATTTTGCCAATTCAAGCCTAATTCTACCATGGACCTCCAAATTACATTTCGAACACGCTCCTAAGGCGAAAATCACCTAATGGAGCTATCTGAACCATAAAAATCCCAATCCGAGATCGTTTACTCATAATTCAACATCCGGTTGACTTTTCCAACTTAACATTCTAAAATAGAGAGTAAGTGTCTCTTTCCACTTCAAAACCACTCCAGACCCGAACCAACAAACCCGGTGCAACAAAATAAAGTAGAACAACACATAAAGAAGAAAAAATGGGGAAACGGGGCTATAAATCTCGGAACAACCGGCCAGATCGTTACATCCTCCCCTCTTAAACAAACGTTCATCCTCGAACGAGTCTAGAAACGTACCTGGAGCCTCAAATAGGTGTGGATATCTTCTCTGCATCTCCCGTTCGGTCTCCTAGGTGGCCTTCTTCATAGGCTTCCCTCTCCACTGCGCCTTTACCGAAGTTATGTCCTTTGACCTTAACCTTCGAACCTGCCGATCCAAAATAGCCACTAGCTCCACATCATAAGTCAAATCACCCTCCAATTGAACCGAGATGAAGTCTAAGACATGGGACGGATCTCCAATATACTTTCGGAGCATGGAAACATGAAACACTAGATCCACACTCGACAAGCTGGGTGGCAAGGCAAGCTTATAAGCCACTTCTCCTATCCTCTGAAGCACCTCAAAAGGCCCAATGAACCGGGGGCTCAACTTGCCTCTCTTCCCAAATCTCATAACACCCTTCATGGGTGATGTTTTCAGCAAAATCTTCTCCCCAACCATAAAAGATACATCACAGACCTTCCTGTCCGCATAGCTCTTCTGCCTAGACTGCGCCGTGCGATGTCGCTCCTGAATCAATTTCACCTTATCCAGAGCATCCTGCACCAAATATGTACCCAAGAGCCTATCCTCACCCGGCTCAAACCATCAAACCGTAGATTTACATATCCTCCCATATATAGCCTCATATGGCGCCATCTGAATACTAGATTGATAACTGTTGTTATATGCAAACTCCGCGAGCGGTAGAAACTGGTCCCATGAACCCGCAAAGTCAATGACACAAGCATGCAACATATCCTCCAAAATCTGAATAGTGCGCTCGGACTGCCCGTCCGTCTGAGGGTGAAAAGCTTTGCTCAACTCAACTTGAGTACCCAACTCCTGCTGCACGGCCCTCTAGAACTGCGATGTGAACTGGAAACCTCTATCAAAAATGATAGAAATAGGGACACCACGCAGACGAACAATCTCTCGAATATAAATCTCAGCTAACCGCTCCGAAGTGTAAGTCGTACCAACAAGAATAAAGTGCGCGGACTTGGTCAGTCAATCCACAGTAACCCATATAGCATCGAACTTCCACGAAGTCCGTGGGAGTTCAACTACAAAGGACATGGTGATCCGCTCCCATTTACACTGTGGAATATCTAATCTCTGAAGCAAGCCACCCGGTCTCTGATTATCATATTTAACCTACTGACAGTTGAGACACTGAGCTACAAATCCGACTATATCCTTCTTCATCCACCTCCACCAATAGTGATGTCTCAAATCCTGGTACATCTTCGCGGCACCTGGATGGATGGAATACCGCGAGTTTTGGGTTCGTCAAGAATCAAATCCCGAAGCCCATCCACATTAGGCACACATATCCGGCCCTACATCCTCATCACACCGTCATCACCAATAGTCACATCCCTAGCATTACCTCGCCGGATCTTGTCGTGAAGTACGAGCAAGTGTGGGTTATCATAATGGCGCTTCCTGATACGGTCATAAAGAGAAGACTTGGAGACAAATTAAGCCAACACCCAACTAGGCTTGGAAATATCCAATGTCACAAGCTGGCCTGCTAAGGCCTGAACATCCAATGCTAAAGGTCTCTCTTCTGCTGGAAGATAAGCTAAACTCCCCAAACTCTCTGCCCGGTGACTCAAGGCATCGGCCACCACATTGGCCTTCCCCGGATGGTATAGAATAGTGATATCATAGTCCTTGAGAAGCTCCAACCATATACACTGATGCAAATTAAGATCCTTCTGCTTGAATAGATGCTGTAGACTTCGGTGATCAGTATAAATCTCACAATGGACCCCATACAGATAATGACGCCAAATCTTTAAGGCGTGAACTATGGCTGATAACTCAAGATCATGCACCGGATAATTCTTCTCATGTGTCTTCAACTAGCACGAGGCGTAGGTAATCACCCTACCCTCCTGCATCAAAAAACAATGAATGCCTATCCTTGAGGCATCACAATACATGGTATAAGAACCTGAAGCTGATGGCAGAACTACCACTGGAGTTGTGGTCAAAGCAGTCTTCAACTTCTGAACGTTCTCCTCACACTCGTCCGACCACCTGAAAGGAGCACCCTTCTGGGTCAATTTGGTCAAGGGCGAAACAATTGATGAAAATTCCTCCACAAAGCGATGGTAATATGCCTCCAAACCAAGGAAGCTCCTAATTTCTATAGCCGAGACCGGTCTAGGCCAACTCTGCACCGCCTCTATCTTTTTCGGATCCACCTGAATACCCTCGATGGACACCACGTGCCCCAAGAATGCTATCGAGCCCAGCCAAAACTCACACTTGGAGAACTTTGCATAAAGCTTCTCCTCCCTTAATCTCTGCAATACAATCCTCAAGTGATGAGCATGCTCCTCCTGACTACGAGAGTACACCCGGATGTCATCAATGAACATAATAGCAAATGAGTCCAAATATGGTTGGAATACACTGTTCATAAAATGCATGAATGCTGCTGGGGCATTGGTCAGCCCAAACGACATCACAAGAACTCATAATGGCCATAACGGTTTCTGAAAGCTGTCTTAGGAATATCCGAATCCCGAATATTCAGCTGATGATACCCGGACCTCAAATCAATCTTAGAGAACACTCTCGCTCCCTGAAGTTGGTCGAATATATCATCAATACGAGGAAAAGGATACTTTTTCTTGACTGTGACCCTGTTCAACTGCCTGTAATCAATGCACATTCTCATGGAACCATCCTTCTTCTTCACAAATAGAACTGATGCACCCCAAGGTGACACACTAGGCCGAATAAACCCTTTATCTAGGAGTTCATGAAGTTGTTCTTTCAATTCCTTCAACTCCACTGGTGCCATACGATGCGGTGGAATAGAAATAGGCTGGGTTCCTGGCACCAAATCAATACCAAAATGAATAACAGGAAACACATCTGAAAAATCACGGACCACTGGAACATAATCAATAGTAGGAGTCTCTGCACCAACATCCCTCACAAAAGCCAAATAAGATAGGCAACCTTTCTCAACCATACGCTGAGCCTTTAGGTATAAAATCACCTTACTAGGCCCATAATCTATGGAACCGCTCCACTCAACCCTCGGGAATCCCGGCATCGCTAAGGTCACGGTCTTAGCGTGACAATATAGAACAACATGACATGGGGATAACCAATCCATGCCCAATATCACATCGAAGTCAACCATACTGAGAAATAACAAATCCACTCGGGTCTCTAGACCCCCAATAGACACCACACATGACAGATACACACGGTCCACAACAATAGTATCGCCCATAGGAATAGACACATGAAATGATGTAACTAAATGCTCGTGGGGCATATCCAGAAAATGATCAAAATATGATGAAACATATGAATATGTGGAACCAGGGTCAAATAAGACTGAGGCATCTCGGTGACAGACTGAAATAATACATGTAATCACGGAATATGAAGCCATAGCATCTGGTCTAGCTGGGAGTGCATTGAAACAAGCTTGACCACCACCGGATCTACCTCCCCCTCAAGGGCGACCCCTAGCTGACTGACCTCTACCCTTAGTTGGCTGGGCGGGTGGTAAAGTAACTAGAGCTAATATCGAAGGCTGACTTCTCTGCTGAGATGAACCTCCCATAAGGCGGGGACAGAACCTCTTGATATATCCAAAATCTCCACTCTCAAAGAAACCTCTACCAGCCACTTGAAATGGGGACTGAGGGGAGCCCTGAGCAGCGGGATACCCGTTAGAAGAACCAGGCATAGATGAAACCTTAGCTGATGGTGCATGAGTCAAACTCTGAGATGGAAAGGAACTGAGAGATGAATGGCCCTGATGGGAACTGTGAGGGCCATGCCTAGATGATCCACCACGGTGACCTAGACGAGCTGACTGAGCATGTTTGAATGGCGGCCTCTGCCATGCTGGAACTGACCTCCTGAAGGAACACCACCAAAACTACTAGATCCCCGAGGCCTCTTGGCCTCTCTCTTAACTCTCTCCTACTGGCCAATTGACTCTATCCCTCGGGTGATGTCAAACGCCTCCTCAAAAGAAGCACCATACACCCTCTCTCTAGTCATAAGAATTCGTAGATGATATGTTAGGCCATCCATGAACCTCCTGATCCTCTCCCTGTTTGTAGAAACCAACCAAACAGCATGACGGGCTAGCTCTAAAATTTCATCTCGTACTGTGTCACAGTCATATCATCCTGACGCAACTGCTCGAACTATCTGCGCAACTCCTCTCTGCAGGACATACTTCTCCAGAAAGAGAATGGAAAACTGCTGCCAGGTAAGGGGCGTTGCACCAATAGTCCTACACCTCTCATAAGCCACCCACCAAGTAAAGGCAACTCTCGATAATTAGAACGTAGTGAATGAGACCCCACTAGTCTCCAGAATGCCTGTTTTCCGAAGAATACACTGACACCTATCCAACAAACTATGGGCGTCCTCGCCCTCTGTCCCGCTGAAAGTCGAAGGCTGAAGTCTACCAAACCTCTCCAATCTACGCTGCTCATCATCACGTATGACTGGAACTACATAATCTTGAGCAGGTGCAACTGGCCAGGCTGGTGGTGCCTCTGGTGTCTGAAGTCCATGAACAACCTGCTCGGGTGTCCGGGTGGCGGGAGTTTGAGTGCCTCCCCCGGCCTTTGAAGTCGCTGCGGCCGTAGTAATTGAGACCGGCTGTGCAAAACCAGTACACACTGATAAGATCTGAGTTAGGGTCTCCTGAAGGCCAGGAATCACAATAGGCACTGGGGTGCCTGAGCTGGTCTCGCTGGAGTATCTGCGGTTGGGACCTGATCTGAAGCAATGAGAGGGTTTATAGGTACAACCTCGGCTGCTGCACGGGCTGCACCCCTATCACAGCCTCGACCGCGGCGTCGGTCTCTCACGGGCCAAACTGGTGGCTGATCATCCTGTCCGGTAGCTTGGGTCCTCACCATCTGTGAGAGAATGAAACAATAGAAGTTTAGTTATCAGAATCAATAGATTCACACAAAAAGAATTCAAGAATGTGAGATTTCTTTCCTAAGGGTTCTGCAGCCTCTCAAAGATAAGTACAGACGTCTCCGCATCGATCTTCATGACTCTACTAAACCTGCTCATGACTTGTGAGACCTATGTAACCTAGGGTCTGATACTAACTTGTCACGGCCCAAAACCAACCCGGTCGTGAATGCGCGAATCGTGGAACTAGGCAAGCTGACAAATCCCTAAACAACTCGATATTTCATAAAAAAATTAGATAATAGCCTTTTTCAAATGTAAATATGCGTAAAAGAGGTAAACTCAAACCAAAATGCGGAAAAATAAACCCCAACATCGGTTGTCACTAAGTCATGAGCCAATACTACATATGTTATGTAATGTAATAAGATATCACAGTCTGAGAATAGTCAAAATATTCTAAAAGAAAGATAAGGAAGGAGAAAGGCGGGACTGCGGTCGCTAGGCAACTACCTTGCTATCTCCGAAGAAGTCCGCAACCGAAATAGTCAACAACCATTATCGTGGCCGGAGATACCTCAATCTACACACAAGGTGCAGGGGGTAACGTGAGTACACCAACTCAGTAAGTAACAACTCCAAACTATGGAATGATAGGTAGTGACGGTACCACATATGGCCATCCGAACTTGGGAAATCCATCCCGAAACATACTCGATGCTGACTGTATAGTAACTCGGTACCGTGGAAAAAGGTTAATCCAACCCTGCGGAGAAATCCATCTCCAGGTATCAATACTTTGGACAAATCTATGTCCAGGGAAATCCATGTCCAGGGAAATCCGTCCCTCAATAATATCATTTGCGCTCACTGGGGGTGTGTTACAGACTCCGGAGGGGCTCCCACAACCCAAGCACTATGACAATCATCAACATAACCACTGCGATGTGCAGCCCGATCCCATATTTGTCACTCATAATCAGGCTCTCGGCTTCACTTAGTCATCACCCTCCAGTCTCACACACACTCACTCACAATGCCATGAAACTAGCCCGAAACAATGATATGATGTGCCAAATAATAATATCTGAGGTTGAGGCTGTCACGACCCAAATTGAAGGGCTGCGATGAGCACCCAATACTTTATTCAACCGAGTACCAATATAACATATCTTTCTTATAGCACTATAATTGGTAAATGTGCTAAAAGGGTCATCATGATATAACCGAAATAAAACATAAGTAAATGCTATACATAGGACGACCTAACATGATTTAGAAACTTATACATGTGACATACGGGCCTATAAGGCTGACATGATCACTCTTACACTAAACATAGGTCGACAAGGCCATACAATCTTTTACGTATATGAAATATGTTTTTGAGCCTTTAAGAGTACATAAACATCATAAGACCGGGACAAGGCCCCGACATACAACTCAATACATGTCTAAATCATACTGACCAAATGAGCGACTCCGAAGCAAATAGAGTGCAGCAACACCTTCCGCTGGGCTGATAGCTTACTAGGAGGACTCTCAACCTGTCTATCGGCACCTGCGGGCATGAAACACAGCGTCCCCAGGAAAAAGGGATGTCAGTACAAATAAAGTACTGAGTATGTAAGGCAGAAAAATATAAATGAACAGAAATGTAAAGATAGATGTAGGAGATACAAGTTGTAGCATTTGAGTGCCTCTAAGATATAGTAACAAGAAATGCATGATACATATATATACATAATCTTTTAAAAACATCTGCCTCTGTGGGCATCATCATCATCATATCGTACCCGGCCTCAAAGAGGACTCGGTAAAAACATACCCGTCCACGTGGAGCTCGGTAAACCCAATTGATCAGTGGTTGCACAATAGGTGTCGTACCCGGCCGACTATAGCGTGGGTCGGTAGAGTAAAATAGATACTATATATAATGCATGCTGGACTCATGAAATCACGCTCTAAACCTTTCAGAGTGACGTAAGGTAGTTGAACCTTCGATTAACATTATGGACATCATACCATTAATATGAACTTCTCTAAAACTCAAGGATCATACATACTTTCTTAGAGTAACTTTGTAAGGAAGGAACAACATGGACAACCTTAGTTTCTAGGAGTAGATTCATTATGAAATAGCGTATCGTTAACGTTCGTTTCACTTTAGATCATGCCAAAAAGAATGAAGGAAGAGCCTTAACATACCTTAACTCCGTTGAGTCCTTAATACCTTCCAAGAAATTCTTCAAAAACTCAACTCAATCTACCACAGCATGAGGAGATTCAAAATCAGTACTGGGTAAAGGCTAAGTTTGTAACTTAAGCTAGTAGCTCGTTTATGTAAATTTGGGCAGCATCTCCCCTGTAACAAGGCCCTCCTCCAATACCATATACCAAAACACCAATAACAAAACAATAAAATCATGTGTGAATTATCTCCCAACCTTATATCCACCACAATATATTACAAAACAGCCTACACACTCTAATCACTTCATACATAAATCGACAACAAAAGTAGTGTCAAACAACCTAAAATATTGAACGATGAACGACCAGCCAACCACCCTGACATTATGTGGTGTTTTCTCCACGACCTTTATCCTCAAAAACTCCATTAATACAGTACCAAAATAGGCAACCCAAAAGAAACATGAAACAGCCCACAAAATAGTCCCACAAGTTCAGCAACTCAAAATTGATTTTTCAGCTTATAACAACACGTTTCGGCCTGTCTTTTCTTTCAAATTGATAAACACAACCAACAATACATAATTAAGCCTCTGATACAATAAACCAGCCATGAATTCAAATTCAAAATAATTTTACAACCAGCCAACAATGACGCAACAACAAACAACATGCCACTCTTTCGAAACTTTCTAGGTCTAGTCTTCACGATCGAATTACAACTCGTACAAGCCTAGATAATGGAAGGAGAAGCATTAATTTACCTTGTATAGAGTAGAAGACACGAAAACTAGCCCTTATTCATCCAAAAACAGTCCCCAGCGTAGCTACATGAAGTATAATGGGAACTAGCAAGCTGTCCGGGCTTTTCGGTACTAGAATCATATCGTAACACCCAAAGTAACCTAGGTTTTGTGTGGGATTTATGAGGAGGAGTTTCAGTTCTTCAATTCTATTTTCATGGTCTGAAATATGGGTGAGATAATGAGTTGATAAGCCCTTAAAATTCCCCTCTTGGACGACTTTGTAACTATTAATTGAGGCCTCTCCTTTTGGCAAGTAGGTGATGCACCTACTTGTCACCTACCAATCTGCGCAGTCCCATGAAAATACAAATATCTCTCTACTCAAAAATTGTATCAATTAAAGGTTTAATCCGTTGGAAACTATACTCGTATATCTTCAATTTGGTAGGTATATAATCCCTTCATTCCAAGCACATTGGTAGAAATGCTCATCTACATTTGACCTAATATTCAGCATATTTGTGAATGTAACTTGTGATGATCTTTGCCAACTTTTGTTCCACAAATCGCTTGACTTCAAAACGTAGCACACGACAATCATACAAAAAAAATAACTCATAGAATAACCTCCTTATCATGTAATGAACCATAGTATCACCCTAAAGTACATGTTATAACATTCCAAACTTGTCGAATTTCGACAAAACTTATTTTCTTCAATTGGTTTACTTTATAAGCTTTCCAACCCTCTTGGTACTCGTTATTCATGATATTAAATATTTGTAACCTCCAAGGTAACATGATTAACTTACTTTATATGCTTCCAAATACAATCTTATTTCTGAGCTTACATCAATTGACTTAAGACATAGTCTCACGTATGAAAACATGGGGTGTAACATCATTCCCCCCTTTGGAACATTCGTCCTCGAATGTTGACTAATGCACTTATCTGTCTCTTAAGAAATAACTCTTATGAATACTTTAATATTGTCTTTTCCATCAAGGGAGTTGTCCGGTTAATAAATCCAAAGGCTAGGGCATTCCCCCCTTTAGACCTTTTTCTCACACCACGACTTGTGGTCAAAATTCTTCCAATCTCATAACTGTTTATACCTTATTTCTTGCACCCTGTACAATTTTGACCTTGTATGTGCGTCTATGCGACTCTTTTCTCCTTTTTCCTCCAGCTTTTAACCAATCTCCAGGCCTCTCTTTGGGAACATATACAGAACTCGACAAGCTATCCCTCTGGGCATCTATAGGTGTACTAAAGTTTTTCACTCAGTACTTTGTCGAACTTAGACTATTGATATATCTTATTTCATAGCCTGGGTTATCTATCCGTATGGATTTACTATATCTAGGTGGGTCACACTATACCATAACACTTACTTCAGTTTATTATTACCGAGATTTGTAACCGAGCTATAGGTTACATTGTCGCTACTTATCCTATATGTATAAATCTAAGTCCTTTAATGCTTCCTCACTATTGTTCATCTTAAGAATAACAACCTAAACTCATCTCATACTTTGAAAATTTTATCCATCCATGATTCACCTTAATGTTGATCCATAATACATTGTCACTAGGGCTCGCATCTCATCTGGGAACATCTGAAGTGATTTTTCTGATCCACTTAGGGACGATACTATAATCCAATAACTGTATTTCATACCATCCCAATGTGATTCATCATATGGGGGTATTCTAATCCCGTGCAGTTCATGAAATCCTTGTTCTCAAAATCATTACTCAATAAATGGCCTAAACGTCATCCTCTTATCAATTATCATAGTCACACCCTTACTTTACTACAAGGGTAGCATTCCATCTCTTATAAATGCTCCTAATTTTAAACTCCATTGAGTTCACACATGCTATACTGAGCTTTTTATAACTTTATGGAAACCATCAGCTCTTTTATTGTGATGGGTTTAATCCCGAGGACTTACCTATTCTTGTCACTTTCTCACTCATCTTTTCATATCCTTACTCCTGTCCAGCCAAAACCTTGTTGCTCTACCATACTTTAGATTGTGACCTACACATATCTATTTATACTACTCGCAACCTTACTTTTAACATGATAGCACCATAGATTTCCTTTCATGCCTTCTCAGTTGTATTTAAATATGAGCAATTACTTTTCCTGGTCGTTCTGCCACTTACTGCGTAGCTACTTTTCTTATCTTAGTGCCCACAGATACATGAGTTCCCTGTAACTCATATGATCTCAATTATAACCTTTTGATTTTTTTTCTTCTTCCCGCTCATTAGCCACGGTAGGTTCCACTTTCTTATGCAGGGAATACAACATTATAGCGAGACTGTTGTTACAAGACCATTTCTTCTTTAGGTCACTATGCTTATGTTGAAGCCCGCTTTCTTATTTACTCAGCTAGTCTTTCGTTGTAGCACTTAGGGAGGATCATTTGACTTTTGTAAGGCTGCGAGCTCATTATATCGCATACCTAACAAAATTTTTGATGTCCTTCCTCGCCTATAATTTTACATAGTTACTTACCTCCACGCCTTTGTACTTATAGAATTGCTTCCGAACTAAAGTTTTGATTGTCTTCCTAGTGGAACTCTCTTTTATTTCTGTAGTACTCATACGATACTTTTAACTATCCCAAATCCTATCTGAATATATCTCAAGTATTACAATGACATTACCGCGAGGCTAAATTCAATATATTGGGTTTTATTATGTTTATCTTGCACGATCTACTGATTTATCTGTATCCTCCTATCTAGCCATAACTAGGCTCTTTCGGAATGAACTACAGACTACCCCTTGGTCCACTCTCATATCTGTATTTTATGTAACGCCTTTTGGGTTATGTCCTTTGTCTTAACTTACCTCTCGTACGGGATCCTTATGTATCAAGTGTTCATTCCCACTTATTTATCAATATCATCAAGTACGAAACCCTTATTGATTCTCCCCGACGTCATTCTTGCATAATGTTCTAGAGTCATATTATATCTGTAACATCTGAATAAATGCAATCTCATTCCTTTCACCTTTTTACAACATTCTTCTTTTACCATTCAATAGTTACCTATTCATCTTTGACATTTTTTTCACATCTTCACTAACATATTACTCGCCTTGCGGTAACCCTTCTACACCAGGGATAATTGAATTTCTTACGCACAAGGGTGGCACCTGGGGTACCTGGAACATTTAGTCCCTTAAGCATAACTCTGATCATAGTTATTGCTTTAGGGAAGCGTCTTCGTGAATTACCTTTAAAGGTTAT
The DNA here is from genome assembly GCA_005239525.1 of Nicotiana knightiana. Classification (NCBI taxonomy): domain Eukaryota; kingdom Viridiplantae; phylum Streptophyta; class Magnoliopsida; order Solanales; family Solanaceae; genus Nicotiana; species Nicotiana knightiana. Next base: position 29,879 of record ML428387.1, read on the forward strand.
TCTTCTATTGTTCGTTCTATTATTGTCGAACCACGATCTCTAAAATGATGGCGACTATTACCAATTCCATCGGTCCCTAATTCAGGTTCAGTTTATCTTGTTCACTAGCCCATACTAATTTTTATTACTTTGAGGTCTCACTCTTCCTTCTAGTAACCATGTTTGAGTCACCAAATCATTTCTCGAAATGAGGGAATGGCTTTATGGTTTATACTTTTATTTTCTTAAGGCATGTATCCTCTTGTGTTTTCCTTCACTTGACTATAGACTCTGTCATCCTGTCATATTTTGATTTACCATTATCATTCATTTATCACATCTTACTCATAATGCTTCATTTACTCCCATCTTATTCTCCTGACAATATCTTTGTCTATTACCTTATTCTAAAAACATCAACAAACAACCTTTCACTTTTACATCCCCTTGCACCATCTCATTGGCCCTTGGTTCGACTAACATTCTCTCTTTACTAGGGGTAGGAGTCATCCTAAGGTAAATATTCCTCCCTTCTAGGATATCTTCTGAACTTTCTGAACATTCTAGTATTCATATCAGGCTGTATTATTCTTGAGTGATCATCTGGCTATCTCCCAATGAGAACTATTACCATGTCCTGCACTACCCTTCAAAAATGTTAAATAATGATAACAATCCATCCACAATCTTGGGTTACTCTAACCCCAGCTGAATCATGATATCCTATCCTTCTCTTAAATTATGTCAGTTAGCTCCCATATGGAATATTTGAGACGGGTATAGACAATTGTAGATATCTCTGTTACTTTTGAAAGTAACTCAAGATGCTTATATTTCTCTACCTGAATTATAAATACTAATAATCTTTATTAACTAGGTACCTCGTACCCCTCTTCATCTTGATTCTTTTACTTGCTGAAACTTGTATCTACCTTCTAATTCTCTTATTTCTTTTTACCATATGGGTAGATAGGTATTCTTGCCTTAGAGCTACTTATTAAGAAACTAACACATCTTAGTACACACACGATCTGCTGAAGACCTCACATTTACTCATCATAAGCATGATGCAAAATTGGGTTCTTCTGACTCAATTCCACAACCACATTCAATCTCTTACCAACTGCCTTTCTAGATGTAGGCATCCTTGTACTATGAATAATAGAATTTAGGAGTTTGATTTCTTACAACTGACCTCTACCACACGATCTAGAGTAAGAAGAAAGAGTGACAGTCCTAAATGTCTTGTAGCCTCCTGCTTATAAGTGTGGTGCACAACACACCCATAAACAAGACTCTAATAGACACGGCTTGTAGACTCCCTAGGATAAAACTACTTTGATACCACTTCTTTCACGACCCAAACCGAATGGGCTGCGACATGCACCCGATACTTTACTCAACCGAGTACCAACATAACATATCTTTCTTATAGTACTATCATGGGTAAATGTTCCAAAAGGGTCATCATGAAATAACTGAAATAAAACATAAGGAGAATCCGCCTTTGTGGGCATCATCATCATCATATCGTACCTGACCTCGAAGAAGAATCAGTAAAAACATACCCGGCCACGTAGAGCTCGGTAAACCCAACTGATCAGTGCTTGCACAATAGGGTCCGTACCCGGCCGAATATAGCGCGGCTCGGTAGAGTAAAATAGTGTGATGACCCAAAGTTTCATTTACGAAGTTAGACTCCATTTTAGGCATATTAGCCTTAAAAATATTAATATTAATTACATCGAGATACGTGCGTAGTCCAGGCGTAAAACCAGAAAGCTTTTATGTGAAAATATGAGAAATAGCAATTTCCAAAGTTAAAATTTGGTTTTAATTGACTTTGGTCAACTTTTTGAGTAAAAGGACCCGGATCTGTGTTCCGACGATCCCGGGAGGTCCGCAGTAAAATATGGGACTTGGACGTATGCCCGAAATTGAATTCCGATGTCCCTAGCCTTAGAAAATAGTTTTTGAAGAAAATTGTTGTGCTGGTTTTTAAAGGAAATAAAAAATGAATTAATGTTTGAACTTGTTGGTATCGGGCTCGTAGTTTGGTTCCGGAGCCCGGTACAAGTTTTTCATGATATTTAAGTCCTATATGTGAAATTTGGTTAGAATCGGAATTGATTTGACGAGACTTGGACGTCCGATTGAAAAGTTAGAAATTTGAGTGTTCTTGAGAAAATCTTGAGTTTTTTATGTTATTTTGATGATTTTATCACACGAGCAAGTCCGTATGATGTTTTTAGACTTGTGTGCATGTTTGTTTTGGGCCCCCGAGGGCTTGGGTGAGTTTCGAATAGGTTTAGGCTATGTTGCGCTTGTTTTTTATGCTTCATCGTTGTTTCTTCAAGCATAAATGATACCGCATTAATCAAATTAGATACAAATTCAGTTTTTATTAAACCATTAGATCCTTATCGTAATTATGGAGCCATAGGAAAAAGAATCATCGAATTTGGACATCGTATGAGGAAGTTATGCTCATTTTCGTGTCGGGAAAAAATTGCTGGTTTCGGGTGTGCCCAGATGTCGCGAATGCGATATATATATATAGCAAATTTGAAGTATGCCTAGGATCCCAAATTTCACAAATGGGATATATAGATATCGCAAATTCGAAGTATGCCTAGGGAGCCCAGATGTCGCAAATGCGAACTCTGGATCGCAAATGCGACATCTCCAACCTATTAAGTGAGATTTTAGATGATATTTTCACTAATTTTTCAATTTTCTCAAACCCTAAACCTCCATAGGCGATTTCCAAAGACCCAAACTTCTCCAAATCATTGGTAAGTGATCTCTAACTAATTCCTTTCAGTCCTTAGCAACTTTTAACAAGATTTTAACAAAAAATCTAGAGTTTTCATGGTAACAAAATTGGGATTTTTGGGTAGAACTTAGGAATTTCAAAATTTAGGGATTTAGACCTCGAATTGAGGTCGGATTCCAAAACCAATTGTATATCCAGACTTGAGGGAGATTGGGAAAACGGGTTTTGGTTCGAATCTCGCGTTTAGACCAAGGGGGCCTGGGGTCGATTTTTATAATTTGATAAGAAAACATAGGAAAACCATAGTTTTTCATTAAAGTTGATTCTTTTAAGCAATAGTTGATGTCTTTGAACCAATTTTTATTAGATTCGAGCGGGTTAGAGATAAATTCTAAAGGAAAAGCGGTGCTAGAGCAGTGATTTGCTTGTGACATCGAGATAAGTGCTTGGTTTAACCTTGACTTGAGGGAATAGGAATCTCCAACTTAAATACTATGTGAATTTGCATGTTTGTGGTGTATAGGTGAGGTGAAGAGTATCTATGCACCACCAAATTTTCTGTTTAACATGATCCCTTTCCCCGTTTCCAATTATTTGCTTCGGGGTTTAATTGTTTCATAACCATTGATGTTTATATGTCGATTTGGATTCGTTAACTTATTGTTAAGTATTGTTTCAAGTATTTTGGACGTGTTGGCTATTCTCTTGGTTTTGTTATGTTACATAAGGATTGAGCTGGATGTAAGTGTTACGATATGTATATAAATTTCCGGTTGGTTTTGTTGTGAAATGATAATTGATGAAGTTTATGAGTTTTACAACTTCTGTTTACAATTGTTGATACAAAAATGTTGTGAAAGTCTTGGCCTGAATTGTGAAAGTTTTTCATAAATAAAATGATATAATATGTCTGGTGGGAGCGGGTTGCACGCTGCAACAAGGAGTGATAAGGGTGGACATGTGGGATCGGGCTGCACGCCGCAACAAGGAGCGATAAGGGAGAATAATTATGTTTTACTGATTTTCAAAAATAAGGATTTGGAAAACTCCGGTTTTATTAAAAAAGTTTTCATACTCTGATTTTATTGTGATTTAAATTGAAACTTGGAAATTTTGAGGAGTTGATTAGGCTTGATATCTGAAAAGAGTTATCTGAGTTGTTTTTATTTACTATGGCAAGTTACTGGTTATCGAGTTTATTATTATTATTTCTTTCTTGCTTTATTATATGTTGTTCACAGGCTATTTTATAAAATATCCCGCCGTAGCCTCGTCACTACTTCATCGAGGTTAGGCTCGACACTTACTTAGTAAGTGGGGTCGGTTGTACTGATACTGCACTCTACACTTCTTGTGCCGATCCAGGTACTGGTCAGTGTTAAGTTTGATACATAACTGTGCATTTTCACGGAGACAAGAGGCAGATCTTCTGGTGTTCGCAGACTCCTGTAGTCTTCTCTACACAAATTAGTTGTTGTTTTATTTCATTCAAAACAGAGATATTTTCCTTTCAGCCAAATACTTGTAGCATTCATTAGTAGTTCGTGAATTGTGACACGAGACCCTGGGTAGATATAGAGTTGGTAATAGTTCGTGGTTCATATCATGTCATCTGATATTATTCATTAAGTCATTTATTGGAAAGTATTAGATTTATTTGCTTTATTTTAAGATTTTCTATTGTGTTAAGTAAACTCTTAAACGAAATGGTTAGTAAATTTCTAACATCAGCTTGTCTAGAAAGTATTGTGTTAGGCGCCATCACGATTTCGTGGGTTGGGAATTTGGGTCCTGACAAGTTGGTATCAGAGCTCTAGGTTGCTTAGGTCTCACAATTCACGGACAAGCTTAGTAGAGTCTGAAGGATTGGTACAGAGAGGTCTGTATTTATCCCTCAGAGGCTATGAAGTTAGGAACAAACTCCATTTTATTTCTACTCTATCGTGCGATTCTTGTCATCTCTAACATTGATTGAATTCTTCTACTCACTCACAAATGGCGGGAATGCGTGCTTTTCTCCCACGGACCGACAAATCAGGTCCCCCCGCAACACCAATCCTATTAGGAATAGAGGTTGAGGCAGTGTTAGAGGCCGAGGTAGGGGCGGGACTCATCCCACTACTCATTCAGCTTGTAGCTTGATTGCCAAAAAAAATTTCAAAGGCTGAAAATGGCAGACTAGGGATAATATGCACCAATGGGAAATCCTGACTCAATTGCAGTCCAAGGAAGGCCTAATGTCATAAGTTAAACCAAGTTAGTCTAGAATTTTGTCTTGGGACACATTTTGGGTAAGTTCTAAACCATAGATGACGCGAGAGAACTTTCCAATAAATCACCCTACTCATGGCACATGAAAATTCAAATGGAAAACAACTCAAGACCCAACTGAAAGCAACGAATATCAAAGAAGGACACCTATAGTCTAGGAAACTATTTTTTGAATATAAGGACAAGAATTCATATAGATTATTGTGTGATAATAATCCTTACTTCGACCATTTCTTTTTCAAAAGGGATCAAGAATTCATATGCCGAGGAAAATCACGTTGGTACCAAACAAGCCACAAATTTAGCCCATAGGCACAACCTCAACTTAAACCACTCATTCTTTCTAAATTAACGATTTATATCTACACTACAAGACTAATTATCTAAAGAAAGTCCCGAAGCTATCCATCATCGAGAATATTTGAAAATAATTTCTCCAAATGATCAACCAATTGCCAAAGATATCACCACCAAACTAAAACATACTATACATATATAATATAACAATTCCCATGAATACAAAGTAATCTCACATAAAGAAACGAAGAACATAAATACCAATTTAAAACGACAAATCCTAATATCCATCCACAGAAAAATAAAACTTACATCCCAATCACTGTTATTCAAGAAGCCACCCCAACTTGAAATTTAACAAAGAAAGTAAAATAATGAGCGGTGCTCCCTGAATACTGCATCAAGTACTCCCCTCACTATCAAACACCGTTGCATCTTCCTCCCCCTCCTCCTCGGACCAGTGAACTGGAACATCATCATCTTATTCTAGCTTAGTCGATGGTAGTGGCTCCTGAGGCTTCAGAACCTTAAACAGCCCATTCACTTCCACAGGCGAGTGAAGAACTTATCTCTCTTCTTCTCCCTTTTCTCCATCCGGTCATGTGCACTTTCCAGTTTGGCATGAGAAGTACTCAAGCCACCATGTGTTGTGGCCAAATCTATGTACGCTTTCTCCAGCTGCTTCAAATGAGCCCCTTGTTTATTCAGATCCACAAGGTACTTCTTAAAGTCCTTCTGCGAAACATGTGCAGAGGGTCCCTCAGATGTTTCCCCCGGTCCCTGTGGAAGTCGAGATACCAACTCACGAACCTACTGCATCTCCTCAGAAAGCACATCAAATGGTCCACCTGCACAAGAAAAAGGCTGACTAACCTGCTCGTCCTGAGGAGTTAATTCCACTTTCCTTTTCTTACTCTTGACAGCTCCAACCTCTTCTCTCTTCTTCAAGGGGTGGATAGGCTTACCCGGCTCTACCCAGTTGTCCTCCGGATCCTCTTCAACCCAGACAGCTGGCACAACTCAGTAATAAGAGAAGGGATTAACAGTGATGTACCATTCATATGCAGATAATCCCTCAGATCATTGACGAATATCTATCTAACGTTGAGTTGAGTGCCCTCAAGGATACAAGCTACCATCAAATCTCTCAGTATGGGCACATTCCATATGTTGGACACCGGAGAGACGCGACTGCATACGATGGCCAGCCATATCTTAGCTTCGACAGTAAACTCTTGGGATGTGATTCCTTTCCTATCCACGGCTCAAGGAACATCCACACCCCGGCATAATTGGGAGGCCAACCAATCCTCTGGAAGACGATCTCTTGCACGGAATGGATCCATATCATGGTCAGGAAGGTGACAGATGTTGTTCACAGCTTCTGCCCCGAAATGCACCATCTTTCCTCGAATCCCCATCATTGGATTTCTCATACTGATGGCAGGGAGATTAGCATAGAACTCCCTCACCCATTGGTCATTTTCCCTACAAGGCTGAGGGACGAAGTATATCCAACCCATAGCCACGAGCCTCCGGTAGAACTCAGGAAGGCGTTCCTCAACTTTATCCATCACTATCCCACTCTCCGGGAGCCGCTTCTTTGTGATTAGATCGTTATAATACCGTTACTGACACTCACGTGAAAGGAATCAGTGTTCTTCATAATTTTCCTCAAGCTCCATGAGACTGTCTGGCGAGGATGCAGCAGAATTAGAACTAATTTTCGGTATATGTGCCTGCAAACAAAACATTGGAATGAAAACGTGGTATAACAATGAAATATGTTGAAAAATGAATCTTAGATTCCAAAGGAGTTATTGGACAATAGAAACCATACTTAGAAAAAAATTCCAAAATTTCAAAATTTGTAGGTGCTCGCTCTCTGATGTCGCATTTGCAACATTTTCTTTGCAAATCCGAAGTCAACAGTTGCTCTCTGATGTTGCATTTGCGACATTTTTCTTCGCAAATGCGAATTCACCAGTCCCTCCCAGATGTTACATTTGTGACATCTGCTTCACAAAAGCGAATTTCTTCATAAATCGTAATTTCAAGAAATTCTTCGCAATTGTGAAATCTGTCAGAACTGCCAGAATTCGCATTTGCGAGCTCCCCCTTCGCAAATGCGAACTTGTCGTCCCCAGCCCTAGAACAATCCCTAATCTTGGAAATTTCTTCCATGATATCACTTCTAAACATCCCCAAAACAACCCCAAACAGTCTTTAGACCCTAAATCACGCAATAAACATCACATACAACTACGAAATACAAAGAAATTTTGAAATTTAGGCACAAAATCTTACTTCTATTTATAATAAAACACGGGCACTCAGATTTCCCCTAAGTATCTAACATATTGTTGGACTCACACTCTCAACCAACCTTACCTAGAAAATGACAACATGAAATTTGAGTTTTCTAACGTTTTGTGCGCAGAAAACAAGAACTCACTTCAAGCCCTAGGTTTTAAGAGAGAAATTGAAGAAGAAGAAGAAGAAGAAGAAGATGCAATGATTTAGTGATTATACCTGATTGATTGCACTTAGAAGTGAGGATTTAAGAGTTTGAAGGTTAGGAGACCTCAATCGTCCATTTCTTTGGGTCTGAAATGAAATTTTCAGTTGTTTTTGTGAAAATGAACTGTCCAGGCCTATTAAACCCTCAAATGTCGCATTTGTGACACCCAGTTCGCAAATGCAAACTCCCAGCAACTGCACAAGGTCGCAAATGCGAACTAGAGTTTGCATTTATTCAAAAAAAAAAGACTGATAAAATAATAATAAAATATTTCATGTGCTAAGCAATTCCAATTTTAAGATCGACTAATTATTTAGAGGAATAATGGGTTGCTTCCACCAAGCGCCACATTTAACGACATGACACGACATAAATTAATTTTACCATTTGTCTTGCCACTTGAGTAAAAGATATTAGTCACCTAACTTGGAATCAAGCTTGTGACCACGAACGGTGAGAGTGAAAGGTTGATGATCAAGCCAAACTCAAATTTCTCCACTTTGTACTTCTCAGTTTCATGCGGGAATTGCCATTCTTGCCCTATTATCTTTCCAAATTGTAAATGGTATGACTTTTTCTTTTCCTCCTCAAAATCCCCTCTTAACTCGTGTAGGTCAACTTCCATATCACCACACAGGTCCGATGTTGAGAAATTCTTGGAATGTGACATCATAATCTTTCAATAACTCCAACCATCTCCTCTGTCTCAAATAGATCCTTCTTGCTTGAGCAAGTACTGAATACTGCGATGATTTGTGAAAACCTCACACGGCACACCATAGAGATAGTGCCTCCAAATCTTTAATGCATGAGCAATGGCTGTCAAACCTTCGAAATTCAATTCTTCCGGAATTTTTGATATCCTTTATTTTCCCGGACCAGAATCAATTTCAACCATATTTTAATTACGGCGGTTGACCCTAAGTCCTCATTTTTCTTGGAACAACAAATATTCATGGAGTATGATGGAGGATGTTCGATCCTAAATTTCCTCAAAGAAAAACTCACTTTTCCCTCGGAGTGGGCTCTTCTTGACCTATGTAACGACCCGACCGGTCGTTTCATGAGATTTGCCCAGTTTTCCCCATTTTTGCTTTATCATATGTTTTTTAGCCTATTTATGTTGTGTTGGGTCGATTGGTTCTGGTTCGGACTGGTCGTGGTGAGAACTGAGACGCTTAGTCTCTTAAATTAGCTTAATAGTTGAAAAAGTCAATTGGGAGTTGACTTATTGGTAAACGACCTCGGAATGTGGATTTTATGGCTCGGATAGCTTCTTTAGGTGATTTGGGACTTAGGAGTGTGTTGGGATTGAAGTTGTAATGTCAGGTGAGGAATTAGGCTTGAATTGGTGAAGGTTAGTTTTTTGGCGATTTCCGGTCAGTAGGGGAAAATAGGCTATCGGGGTCGGAATGGAATTCCAACAGTTGGAGCAGGTTCATAATGTCATTTTGGATATGTGTGCAAATTTTCAGGTCAATCGGATGTGTTTTGGTTGGTTTCGGCATCATTGGCGAAATTTAAAAGTTTCTAAGTTCATAGGCTTTAATTTGATGTGATTTTGGTATTTTGCGTTGTTTTTGGTGTTTTGAAGGATCGACTAAGTTCGAATGAGGTTATGGGATGTGGTGTTATGTTTAGTTGGGGCCCCGAGGGGCTCGGGATTGATTTCGGATGGTTAACTGAGGTTTGGACTTAGGAATTTACAGCAAAGTTGCTGCTGGTGTCATTTTACTGGTCATTGCGCAGGTGCGAAAAAAGGCCAGGCTGGAGGAAGTTGCAGGTATGAGGCACGGGCAGCACCTGCGAAGCCGTAGGTGCAGGAAAGGCACCGCAGATGCGAGATTGGACTTTTAGTGGGAGTTCGAAGGTGCGAAAAATGGTCTGCAGGTGTAGATTAACTGGGAAGAAAGTATAAATAGGTGCCGCCGCGAAATTTTGGCATTTCTTTCATTTTTGCATGCGGGTTTAGCCAATCTGGGAGCAATTTGAAGGAGGAATTCGAGAGTCTTCAGTAGAGGTATGTTTCCCGGAGTATAAACTTGTTTCTATGTTATTTTGTGACGGATTAGGCTTAGAATTGTGGATTAAATGGCATAAATTGGGGGTTTAGGGCTTTATAAATTGAGGAATTTAGAAGTTGTTTGTGGTTGAATTGTGATGCATTTTAGATATGTAGACTCGGGAAGGGATAAGGATTTTTGTGACGTGATTGTCATCGAATTTCAAGACCTGGGCCCGGGGCTCGGGTTTGGCCAATTTCGGGAATCATGCTTAAAATTAATAATTTTTGATTGGGTTTTGTTCCTTTAGCGTATATTGATGACGTTAATCTGGTTTTGGTTAGATTCGGAGCATTTGAGAGCCAATTCGAGGGGCAAGAGCATCACGGAGTAGCTTTTGGGCTGTTTTGAGGTAAGTAATGATTGTAACTCTAGACTTGGGGGTATGAAACCCCAGTAGTTTATATTGTTTAGATAAAAAAGGTGGCACACATGCTAGGTGACGAGCCCCTCCAGGAGTCTGTACACCCCTAGTGAGCGCAATCGACTATTATATGGATCGGGTTGCATGCCGCAGCGTATGTTATAAGGATCGGGTTGCATGCCGCAATAGTGTGTGTGTGTGTGTATATATATATATATATACACACA
>ML428390.1:3224-13824 GCA_005239525.1 Nicotiana knightiana
GAAGGATTCAACAAGAAAACACCATAGAAGTGACAAACATTGATTTCTACATCTAGTATTCATTACTTTGTATTTCAATTATGCAATTTCTTTTAGTTTTGATTCTCAATAACATGAGTAGCTAAATTCTTTAGTCTAGGGTTTTGGTAGAACCCGTTGGGGATGAATTCATTGTGATATTAATATATTTTGGTTGATTAATCTCTTTTTGTTCAACTACGTTCTTATTATAGTTGATTAAAAGGGCCCGTGATTAACTATTCCTATTTATTATGTATCTACTTGGGAGAGAGTGCATATTTAGGTAGTTGCTTGAACAACACCACTCCCGGAGTATAGACGAAAGTCATAACCGAGGGTTTAGAGGTTAGATTAGAGATAACGATACCTCGGGTGCAATCTAAAGTGAACTGTATTGCGATCTAGCTAGCGTAACTTGAGAGAGTGCGTTTAGTAAATTATCATAATTAATTGAGAGAGATTTATGATAGTTAGAGCGTTCATGATTGACAGAGATAGCCAATTAAACTATAAGACATATCCAAGGAAGAATTCACCAACGGGGGAAACCATGACCTTAGACCCTTTATTATCACCGTTTACATTATATTGTTAGTTAATTGCTAGTTTATTATTATTGATTGTAGAATTAGTTAAACATCACCAAATTGATATTCAAAGTCTTGAGAAACTTGATTTAGAAACAGTTTAGTATTTTATAGATTCAACTGATACGTAAATTCCCTGTGGGATCGACTCTGGGCGTAATACCCCGGATTATATTTGCAACGCACGCTTAGTCTTATACAAGACATAGTTGAGAGTGATCACCTAACATCTTCTGAATAACAACAATAATAAAGTAACATCTAATAATTTCTGAAATGAAATTCTCTATACAATTTACAATTTCACAAAATCGGCAGTACAAGTCATAAGCACTACAAAGTTTTACTATAATTTTCTCAATACAACTATTTGAGATGAAGTAAACTGTATGAATACAAATCAGAAGGTGACTCCGAAGCTTGCGAACGCAGCAACATGTTTACCTTGAGTCTCCACAGCAGCAATCCGCACAGCTAGCTAATGCTCAACGAACTTTGAAATACCTGGATCTGCACAAAAATGTGCATAAGTGTAGTATGAGTACACCACATCGGTACCCAACAAGCATCAAGAATAACCTCAGTGGGGTAGTAACGAGGAACAATCAAGACACCTACTGGACCAAATAACCTGAACAAGGATAAGTATAAGAACATCAGATTATGATAACTACATAAAGGCTACGCGAAATGGAAAATAATATGGTTATTACAGTAAGAAAAGAAACAACTATCAACAGAGTACCATTAATGACATAGAAGAATGAACGGAAACATGGCCTAAACCTAGAAATCACAGATAGAGAAAAGGGAAATAACAACTCAACAAAAACGAACGCTTTCACACAAGGTTTTAGTCAATAAACTTCATGAGGTACCGAACCTTGGACAATGCACAACTCACGGGTCTCAATACCTGAACCCTAACACTTGGCATCCTGTTCCCTCATTACACTTCATAACCGCACTGACGAATCACGTGCCACATAGAGCCATTCTCACATAGAAGGCAAGTAAACAAGGGTATGAATCTATACTCAACAATATCAAGGAAAACTCTTAACCGATAAGAGTGCTTAACTACGTGTATGCTTGTGCAAGTGTCCTAACATAGTTCTACCAGCTAGTAAGCATAAACAATGGAACGGACAACACATAGAATGTTTTCTCACAACTTTCACAAGATAAGGCTCACACAGGTAAGCACACAACTACACAAATATCAACACCAAGAATGCCCCCAGGCTATCACAAGTCATCACAAATCAATCCCTGACATACCCCACCTTGTTTTTCCATGTGTGCAATAGTAAAGTGAATGCTCGCCTTGTCTCGCCACACGTGCATAATCATGTTCCCACCTTGTCTCACCATATGTGCACCCGACATATATATAGCCCACCTTATCGTGCTGCATGTGCAAATATTAGTAGTAACAATAGCACGACAGAAACCTCGTGCAACCCTATAACAACAACCGCACGACAAAAACCTTGTGCATCACAGCAACAACCAAACGATATAAAACTCATGAATCACCACAATAAGTACAACATCAACAATGACGATAATACAAAAGTATGACAATTAAATCAACTTAAGAACCTTCGATCACAAGAAACTGTAGAACTAGTTCATAAAGAATACCCATAAACAATACTTGAGAAAGTAGAGGTTTGAGTCAATCTTTCTTAATGGAACAAGCTCAATAAGTAAAAATATATGAAGCTCAATGTGAGAAAATTACAAATGGGATGCAGTTCTTTATAGAAGGAAGAGATGAACTAGGATAAGAGATCAGCCAATTTGGAATTGTTATTCATGACTTGGAGGCTCAGTTGAGTACAAAGATTGATGCATCTTATTTCCAACAAAATAGTTATGAGTTGTGCGAAGCTGGAAAAAAAACTTATAAGCCAAATTGAGGAGGTACAATTGGAGGACCAACTACTCGATAATATTTTTATTGATGATGCCATATTAAAAAGAAATGTATTAGAGTCATATGAGGATGTAGGTTGTAACAACCCGACCAATTGTTTCAAGTATTATATCCCCTTCACCCATTTATTGCTTATTCCATGCTCATTGGTTTTTATGTGACTTGTCGGGGTAGCTAGTATAGTTTCGGGGATGTTTCAGAATGAATTGGGACACTTAGTCCCAAGGTTGGAAGTCTAAGTTAAAATAGTTGACCGAATGTTGACTCATGTGTAGCTGGCTCCGGAACAGAGTTTTGATAGTTTCAATACCTCCGTAGGGTGATTTTGTACTTGGGAGTATGTCTGGATATTGATTTGGAGATCCGTAGATGATTTTGGCTGGAATTTGCAAAAGTTGAAAAAAATAGAAATTTGGAGAGTTGAGAAGTTTGACTGAGAGTTGACTTCGTGGTTATCGAGCTCGAATTTTTGGTTTCGGAAGTTGGAATAGGTCCGTTGTGTCATTTATGACTTGTGCAAATATTTGAGTTTAATCAGATTTGGTTTTCTATGTTTCAGCATTAGTTTAAGAGTTAGAAGTTCATAAGGCTTGAATCGATGCGCGATTCATGGTTTTAGTGTTGTTTGATGTAATTAGATGCTTCGAGCGAGTTCGTATGATGTTTTAGGACTTAATGGTATGTTTGGTTGAGATCTCGGGAGCCTCAGGTGAGATTCAGATCATGTTCGACGCATTTTGGAACTTTGAAGAACTAATGATTTCCTGTTGCTGGTTTCTTTAAACCCGACCGCGAGTGGGATATCGCGATCGCAAAGAGTTGTTTGGAACTAATGGAAGATTGTTGTATGGGATCGCGAGAAGATTTATGCTATCGTTGAGCTTTGGCATTTTATGAATCGCGAATGCGTATGCTGGGTCACGTCCGCGAAGAAGAAAGGGGGAGGCCGGGAGTCCACATGGTTTGTTCTTTGCGACCGCGTAAAGGGTTCCGCAATCGTGTTCACGCGTGGGGTTCCGCATTTGCAAAGCATTTCCAGCGAACGCGAAGAAGAGAACCTGGGTAGAATATAAGTTTTCAAAAATGAGGATTAGAGTAAAATTTTATATTTGGACTTTGGGAGCTCGGATTGAGGGGATTCATGGTAGGGTTTTCAAGTAATTGATTGGAGCAAGTGATTCTAACTCGGATTTGGGTAATATACATCAATATATCATTGTTTTCATCATTTAATTAGTGTTTTGGGTAGGAAAAATGGGAAAAATTGTATAAACTTCATAGGCTTTAATTTGAGGATTTAAATATCGAGTTGTGATCAGAATTGAGTAAATTTGGTATGGTTAGATTCATGGTTGAATGAGTGTTCGAATTTTATTTATTTTGTTGGATGCTGAGAAGTGGACCTGGGGTTGACTTTTTGACCTAAGTCAAAGATCATAGATGTATTAATTGGAATCAATTCATATAGCTTTTATTGATAGTATTATGTTATTTTTGGCTAGATTTGAGCCTTCTGGAGGTCGGTACACGTGGGAAGGGCTTGCTAGCGGAGTAGTTTGATTTGCTTGAGGTAAGTATCTTATTTAAAATCGGATGAGGCACTAGTTGCCTGAATTGTTGTGATAGTTACATAGTATCGGGTGCGCATATACATGAGGATGAAACCATGTGGGGGCACCATGGTCATTTGTTCATGTTCAGGTTGTGCTCGGGCTCTTGTAACCCTAGGATTGACTATTAAGCTTTAAGCTATGATATTTCTCATATGTGTAACATTTGTGTGAGCTATTTGAGCCATGTTTGAGGCTACATAGAGGTTTAATCCCTGAATGAACTTGATAAATGCTTTTCAGTGATGAATTTCCAATTTGAGCTATGATAGCACACTTTTACATGCCTACACTTTAGCATATCATTTATACCAGTCCAGGAGCATGAGAATTGTTATTCATTCATCACATACATGTATACTTGTTTAATTGTTCCTATATGATATGTTTGGACTGAAGGCTTGTGACCATGCCGAGCGGATTGTGTTGTTGTGCCTGTGCCCATACCGAGCAGATTGTGTTATTGGCATGTGAGTTGTCCGTGCTGATACATATATTGATGTTATTGGCACATGAGTTGACGATGCAACACGTGAGTTGTCAGTGTGGTTTCTATTATTAGCACGTGAATTGTCCGTGCAACACGTGAATTGTCTGTGCAGTGTGTGGATACTGATCCATCCCCCTAGGGTTACCCTTTTATGTTTCTCTCTTGATGGTGTACACGCGGTTATTGAGAACACTGATCAGTGGTTTGGAACGAATATGGAGAGTTGAGGGAATCTGGCCAGTGTTGTGTTGGATTTTGCATTTCCTTGATTATTTATTTGATTTAACTGCTTATCACCTCTATATGCCATGATATTGTTTGAGCACAGTATTTGAGAAACTGTACACATGCACACACGAATGTTTTCTCACAAAACTGATGAGTTAGTTTTCAATATTATTCTGTGCCGGTTTAAGAGATGGAACTACAAAAGTGATAACTAGTGTCGTTAATAATTTATTCTTCTTTTATATTGTCGCGTTTATTTATGATACTTATTGAGTACATTGAGTCAGCTGTACTCATACTGCACTCTGCACTTTGTGTGCAGATCCAGGTACTTCTGGGCACGACAGTTGTTAGCTTTGGAGCTTTATCTATTTGGAGACTATCAAGGTAGCTTCCTTGGCGTCCGCAACACTTGATGCTCCTTATTTTTAGTTATTTGTACTGTTCTATCTTCCTAGACAATGTTTTTAGCAGTCAAACTATGTTGTCATTTAGATGCTCATGTACTCAGCGACACCCGGATTTTGTGGGATTATGTATTGAGTCACGATATTTTCTTACAAGTTATTTATGAGATTTTTCTCTTAAGATTGTTCTATTATGTTTTCAAATTTAAAGATGCATGATTTATTGTGATTTTCGGCTTTCTTAGTTTTGCGATATGCGCTATCACCACATGTGAGATTTGGGTCGTGACAAGTTCGTATCAAAGCCTAGGTTACATAAGCCTCACGAGTTATTAGGAGGTTTTGTAGAGTCTTGAGAATCAGTATTGAGACGTCTATACTTATCTTCGAGATGCTGCCGAACCATTAGGAAAACTTTACTTTCTTTTATTCTTGTCGTGCAAATTTGTTGATTCCGGAAGCTAAACTTTTGTTATTATATTCTCTCACAGATGGTGAGAACACATGCTACCGGATCGGGGGGATGGCCACCAGTACTACTAGCTAGGGCCACGAGAGGTTGGGGCCACGGTAAAGGCCTGCAGCTCGTACAACAGCTAGAGCAGCACCTGTAGATCCACCGGTTGCTCTAGCTTAGGAGCAGATTCTAGATGTAGTTGAGCCAGTGGGACCATATCAGACACCAGCTGTGCCCATTGTGATCCCAGGCCTTCAGGAGGCTCTAGCCTAGATATTGACTATTAGCACTAGCCTTGTTGAGGCAGTTTTAGTTCAGGCCGCACCAGCCACTTCTCGGGCCGGGGGAGGTGCTCAAACTCCCGCCGCCGCCCATACTTCATAGCAGAGAGTGCAGAGACTTTAGACACCGGGGGAACTACCAGCCCAACCGATTGTATTTGCTTGGGCCGAGGTAGGTCCGATTATGAGTTATGGGGAGTAGAAGAGACTGAAGAGGTTTGGGAGGCTCAAGTCTCCATCATATAGTGGGGCTAAGTTAGAGGATGCTCAGGACTTCTTAGATAGGTGCCGACGGATTCTTCGCACGGCTAGCATTCAAGCGATTTGTGGAGTCTCATTTACTACTTTTCAACTGAAGGGGGCAACCTTCAAATGGTGGGAGGCCTATGAACGGAGTAGGCCAGCCGGTGCTGCACCACTTTCATGGCGCGAGTTCTCCATTCTCTTCTTGGAGATGTTTGTGCTACCGACTCGCAGGGAGGAGTTGTGTAGGAAGTTTGAGTAGCTACGCCAGGAGGGTATATCCACGACCCAGTATGATATGATATTTTCAGAGTTGGCTCGTCACACGATCTGGTTGGTTTCCAAAGAGAGGGAGAGGATTAGGAGGTTTATTGATGACCTCAGCTATGCCTGCATTTTGTTATGACTCGAGAGAATGCATTTGGTGCTAGGTTCGACGAGGTGGTTGATATTGCTTGGTGGCTAGAATTGGTCCATAATCAGGAGCGTGATGAGAGGGAGCCAAGAGGCCTCGTGGTTCGGGTGGTTTAGCGACATTTCTTCTGGGCGCAGTCCCACCACAACAGGGGTCATCCTTATATGCCCAGTCAGATGGATCGCCCGGTTCATCGTAGTGCATCATTTAGCCATGGTTCTTACAGTGCTCGTTTGGGTCAGTCATCATTTAGTGTGTTTCCAACATAGAGTTCTTACCATAATTCATCTTCCCAGGATTCTACTTGCAGTTCCTCGGGTTATCAAGAGCAGCAACTCTGTCAGAAGAGGCGTTGTTTAGAGTGCGGGGACTTGAGTCATCTCATGAGGGATTTCCCTAGAATGTTGAGTAGGGTTCCACAGTAAAGTTCTCGGCCGATGATACCAGCATCAATAGCTACACTACTCGCTCAGTCAGCTCAGGGTGGGGCTCAGGAAGCTAAAGGTCTCCCTAGAAAGGGAGGCCAATCAGGTGGCGGTCAGACTCGATTTTATGCTATCCCTGCCAGGCCAGAGGCTATTGCTTCAGACACAGTGATCACATGTATTGTTTCAGTGTGCCCCGGGGATTATTCCACATTGTTTAACCCTGGTTCAATTATTCCTATGTATCATCCTATTTTACTCGTTATTTGGATATGCCCCGCGAGTCCTTAGTTTTAGGCGATGCTATTGTTGTGGACCGTGTGTATCAGTCGTGTGTGGTGACCATTGGAGGGTTGGAGACTAGAGTTGATCTCTTATTACTTAGTATGGTTGATTTTGAAGTGATTCTAGGTATGTATTGGTTGTCCCCATGTCATGCTATTCTGGATCATCACACTAATACCGTAACGATAGCGATGCCGGGGTTGCCAAGGATTGAGTGGAGAGGTTCACTAGATTATGTTCCCAACAAGGTGATTTCATATCTGAAGGCCCAATAGATGGTTGGGAACGGGTGTCTGTCATCTGGCCTTTGTGAGAGATGTTGGTGCTGATACTCCTACTATTGATTCTGTTCCGGTAATGCAAGACTTCACGAATATGTTTCCTGCAGACTCGCCAGGCATGCAACTCGATAGGGATATTTATTTTGGTCTTGACTTGGTGCCGAGCACTCAGCCCATTTCTATTCCTCCGTATCATATGGCACTAGTAGAGTTAAAGGAATTGAAAGAGTAGCTTCAGGAGCTTCTTGATAAGGGGTTCATTAGGCCTACTGTGTCGCCTTGGGATGCACCGGTTCTATTTGCGAAGAAGAATGATGGTACTGTGTGGATGTGCATCGATTATAGGCATTTGAACATAGTTACAATTAATAACAAGTATCCTTTGTCACACATTGATGATTTATTTGACCAGCTTCAGGGAGATAGAGTGCTCTTTAAGTTTGATTTGAGGTTTGGGTATCACCAGTTTAAGATTCGGGACTCGGATATTTTGAAGACAGTATCTAGGACCCGCTATGGTCAATATGATTTCCTTATGATGTCTTTTGGGCTGACCAATGCCCCAGCATCATTCATGCATCTGATGAACAATGTATTCTGACCATATCTTGATTCATTTGTCATAGTATTCATTGAGATATCCTGGTATACTCACGTAGCCAGGAGGAGAATGCACATCATTTGAGGATGTACTACAGAGGTTGATGGAGGATAAGCATTATGACAAGTTCTCCAAGTGTGAGTGTTGGCTCATTTGAGTGGCATTCTTGAGGTACGTGGTTTCCAGTGATGGAATTAAGGTGGATACAAAGGAAATAGAATCGATTCACAGTTAACCCAAACCGTCTTCAGCTACTTAGATTCAGTGTTTTTCGGCTTGGCAGAATATTATCACCGCTTCGTGGAGGGTTTCTTGCCCATTTCAGTGCCTTTGACCAGGTTGACCCAGAAGGGTGCTCTATTTAGGTGGTCAGATGAGTTTGAGGAGAGCTTTCAGAAGCTCAAGGCTGCCTTGACCACAACTCCAGTTCTAATTTTACCTTTAGCGTCGTGTTCTTGTACAATTGTGATGCTTCTTGGATTGGTATTGGGTGTGTCTTGATACAGGAGGGTAGAGTTACTACTTATGTTTCACGCCAGTTGAAGCCCCATGAAAAGAACTACCATGTTTATGATTTGGAGTTAGCAGCCATTGGTCCCGCTCAACTATGTCTAATAAAAGACTAAGCGATAATCTGGGGTATTACGCCGAGAGTCGATCCCACAGGGAGTTAACGTATCAAGCAAGCTGTCAGAATACTAAACTTTCACTTGGTGTTGTTTAAACTACTACAACTGGATGAAAACATTAAAACTAAATATTAACTACAATAAGGTGTAAGCAATTATAATATAGGTCTAAGGTTATGGTTTCTCCCGTCGGTGAACTTCCTTCTCGGATACTTCCTATAGTTTGATTAGTTGTCTCTATCAATCATGAACACTCTATCTACCATAAATCTCTCTCAAGTAATTATGATAATTTACTAGACGCACTCTCTCAAGTTACGCTAACTAGATTGCATTACAGTTCACTTTAGATTGCACCCGAAGTATCGTTATCTCTAATCCAACCTCTAAACCCTCGGTTATGACGTTCGTCTATACTCTGAGATTGGTGTTGTTCAAACAACTACCTAAATATGCATTCTCTCTCAAGTAGATACATAATAAATAGAACAGCTAATTGAGGGCCCTTTCAATCAACTACAACAAGAACGTAGTTGAACAAATAGAGTTTAATCAACCAATCAAAGATATATTAATATCACAATAAGTTCATCCCCAACGGGTTCCACCTAAACCCTAGATTAAAGAAATTAGCTACTCATTCTCATAAGAATCAAACCCAAAATAACTTGCATAATTAAACTACAAAGTAAGGAATAAAAGCTGTAAAAATCAATGGTTTGCTTCACTGAGTAGTATTCCACAGGCGTCTCTTGTCTCTAATGGCCTCTCCCCCTTTCAAGTTGTGTTTTTGGGTCTATTTATATGTTTGGGACAAACCCTAAACGTGTAGGAGACTTCTATTCAAACCGGGAAACACTTAAAATCTTCAAAACTCGGATTGGATTAGACCAGGGACCTGGCTTTATGGCCCAAACGCCTGGATAAAGCCAGGCCAAGCCTGGCCTTAGGGCTCAAACGCCTGGATAAAGCCTGGCCAGGCCTGGCCTTAGGGCTCAAAAGCCTGGATAAAGCCAGGTTCACTCCTTTTCGGCTCTTGAGCGTATTTTTGACGTTTATGCATCCATTTAGCTCGGCTTCCATCTCCAATTCACCTACACATGAAATAGACTCCATTAGGCACATACGAAGTGTATTTTTATCATTAACTCACATAAAATGCAAGTCACATAATGTGTTAAACCATGAATTCTAGCCACACATCAACACCCCACACTTAAACTTTGCTCGTCCTCGAGCAATCAAACTACACTCATGTACACAACTTATTAAGCAAATCCCTTAACACGTTATACCAAGAATTTTTAAAACAGTTCAAGCACAGAGGTGTGACATCCTCGCCTCAATAGTCGACTCACATATACCATGATTTATTCACAATCCACTCACTACTCTAACTTAGAGGTCAACAACATTACCTTTCCTTCGTGAATCATGTGCCCCCACCAAATCAAAGAGCTAGTTCCACACACAATAAAATTTAAGAACACTTAGGAACTCATGATAGAAAGAATTCACTCACTCTCAGAAATAATATTCATATGCCACAAAAGATGTACCATAGGCTTACCCTTAGTGTACTACTCTACTAATCGAGCTCATTCAGTTTAGGATCAAGTAGGACTTTATTTGGTTGTAATGTAGGCTGCGGGACGGGTAGGATACATTTAGATATAAGAGTGACTACACCTCCCTAAG
>ML428390.1:13875-116898 GCA_005239525.1 Nicotiana knightiana
TGAATCATGTGCCCTCACCAAATCAAAGAGCTAGTTCCACACACAATAAAATTTAAGAACACTTAGGAACTCATGATAGAAAGAATTCACTCACTCTCAGAAATAATATTCATATGCCACAAAAGATGTACCATAGGCTTACCCTTAGTGTACTACTCTACTAATCGAGCTCATTCAGTTTAGGATCAAGTAGGACTTTATTTGGTTGTAATGTAGGCTGCGGGACGGGTAGGATACATTTAGATATAAGAGTGACTACACCTACCTAAGCACTTTAATACAAATACTTTAGCGTTCAACCTCAAACTTCTATTAAACCAACTCCACCTTCACATCAATGTTATTACCCCCATGCTTCTTTAAGCACAATTACATTAAGAGTCACCACTTGTTACGAAATATATATATATATTTTTTCTTCTTCTTCTCTTCTTTTTTTTTTCAAGTGACTCTTACTTTTTCAAAACAATGCACCTTTCTCCTTATTTCAATTTTCCCCTCAAAAACCAACCTACCACCCCACACTTTAACTTTTCCATATTTCATCACATTTCCAGTGTTTACGAGAGGTGACAAGGTTCAAATATATGATCGATTTAAACAAAGGGGTATGGCTTGTAATGTGGTTGCCAAAGAAACAGGATTATAGGCTCAACGGGGTTAACTACGATACATAACAATTAGGCCGGTAAAATATACATAGCTGGCTCAACAAAGAAACTCCTATATCACTTCCAAGACTGAACAAAACTACTATTTCACTTTGCACACACAGGGGGCAGGTTCTAGACATCAAATGCAATGCACAGAATAACATACAAATCTCACACACACATGGCACATAACTCACTCAGGATTGGATCAATCACGACACTCCAGTCAAAGCAGTTAAGCAAATTTAAGAATCCCTAATTTAAGGTATTCATCCTGGAGTCAAAAAATTGAGCTTAAGCATCACAACCAAAGTACTGACTATTCTCAAGGCATCACAAAGTTCCGAGATATTTGTACAATTAATTTCTCAGCCATATGGTTACTACTAAAAAATTAAAAACTACCTACACCCGGTTCAATTAAAAACCCTTGGAAAATCCGTGGTCCAAAGAAAAGCCAAGGGGAATTACTACACTACCTAAAATAAAAAAATCTTTTTTTTGGTGTTTTCTTTAGACTTACTTCCCTCAAGAAAATTGTCTAATAGATCCATCGTCGGGAAAAACCCAAATTTAAAAAAATAAATTATTCCATTAATCTAATACAACTAAAATAGCATAAAATGTCACCCAGACAATCTCCTCACCCCACACTTAAAATTGTGCATTATCCCCAATGCATAGTCATATATACAAGAGGGTAAAAGAAACTCCCTGGTAAGCCAAAGGCCGAGGCACTAGCATTTCATGGGGTACTCAGACTTCTCCCAGGCCTGGTCATTCGTGCAGGTACCTCACATTTAGTTCCAACCATCTGGTTTGTTGTTGCATCCTTCCAGTGGCTTGCTTTCCATGCTCCTAAAAAAAAAATTGACACTACAAAATAATACAATTAGAAAAAATAAAACAAAATAAAATAAAAGAAAGCAGTAAAGCTGGGTTGCTTCCCAACAAGCGCTTGATTTATCGTCGCGGCACGACGTGAATCACTTTCTGCCTCCACTTCGAACTTATGAATTGAGCCCCAATTTGGCATCAAGTTTTCGGTTATGCTCCAAGGGTGGTGGAACAAATCTAATTGGCCCAAGCAACCATTGTACTATTTTACACTTCTTGGCATTTAGATGAGGTATGTAGTCATGTCTTTCTGGCAAGAAAAATTCTAGAATGTAGGTATCTTGTTCCTCATTCCTTTACTCCTCAATTGGCTCAGATGACTCTATTTCCATATCATCATCCAAGCACAATGTGGAAAAATGTTTGGAGTGAGTACCAATGCGCTCAAACACATGAACTTCAGGACTTTCAACATCCTCAACATCAATCACACTAGAGTCGACTAAATTTGTATCCTCAACGTCCCTGGTTGACTCTAGTATTACTTCTTCAACATCGGCATCCTCAAATTCTAGTTGGTTAGAGTGTTGGGTTTCTACTTTGGACCCCTCCATTGGCACCTCAATTTCCATCTCTAATGTACACTGCTCCTGGCTACTATCCATAATATTGGCATATTGAGCATTAAAAGCTTCAACTAGTTGACTCACTTGAACCTCCAAGTTGCGAATAGTTGCATCTAGCCTTTGTACCCGCAGTTGTATCTCCTCATGTTATTCCAAAAGGAACTTCATCATATCCTCGATCCTTTTCAGGTCATCATCACTGGGTTCTTTGTTTCTATTAACTTCACAAGAAAAAGAAGAACCATCAAAGTAAGGGGTTGAGGGAAGATAAGAAAGATAAGCACAGCCATGAAAGTGACCATCTTGACCACCACACATATCACATAGATTCCACACATAAGATTGAGTTGGTACACATAACTCACTCTCGGGAATATTTTGATAATTTTGCCCTGGGTGGCTTCCTCCATAATATGCATAACGAGGATCAAAAGTAGAATTACCAACATCCAAACTCTCATAATTCCACGATGCCATGTTTTTCAAATTAACAAATACAACTNATCAACTATGTCTAATAAAACACTAAGCGGGCGTTGCAAATATAATCTGGGGTATTACGCCCAGAGTCGATCCCACAGGGAGTTAACGTATCAAGCAAGCTGTCAGAATACTAAACTTTCACTTGGTGTTGTTTAAACTACTACAACTGAATGAAAATATTAAAACTAAAGATTAACTACAATAAGGTGTAAACAATTATAATATAGGTCTAAGGTTATGGTTTCCTCCGTCGGTGAACTTCCTTCTCGGATACTTCCTATAGTTTGATTAGTTGTCTCTATCAATCATGAACACTCTATCTACCCTAAATCTCTCTCAATTAATTATGATAATTTACTAGATGCACTCTCTCAAGTTACACTAGCTAGATTTAATTATAGTTCACTTTAGATTGCACCCGAAGTATCGTTATCTCTAATCTAACCTCTAAACCCTCGGTTATGAATACTTTGGGAGTGGTGTTGTTCAAACAACTACCTAAATATGCACTCTCTCTAAAGTAGATACATAATAAATAGGAACAACTAATTGAGGGCCCTTTCAATCAACTACAACAAGAATGTAGTTGAACAAATAGAGTTTAATCAATCAATCAAAGATATATTAATATCACAATAAGTTCATCCCCAACGGGTTCCACCTAAACCCTAGATTAAAGAAATTAGCTACTCATGCTCATAAGAATCAAACCCAAAATAACTTGCATAATTAAACTACAAAGTAAGGAATAAAAGCTGTAAAATTCAATGGTTTGCTTCAATGAGTAGTATTCCATAGGCGTCTCTTGTCTCTAATGGTCTCTCCCCCTTTCAAGTTGTGTTTTTGGGTCTATTTATATGTTTGGGACAAATCTTAAACGTGTAGGAGACTTCTATTCAAATCGGGAAACACTTAAAATCTTCAAAACTCGGATTGGACCAGACCAGGGACCTGGCTTTATGGCCCAAACGCCTGGATAAAGCCAGGCCAGGCCTGGCCTTAAGGCTCAAACTACTGGATAAAGCCAGGTCAGGCCTGGCCTTAGGGCTCAAAAGCCTGGATAAAGCCTGGCCAGGCCTGGCCTTAGGGCTCAAAAGCCTGGATAAAGCCTGGCCTTAGGGCTCAAAATCCTGGATAAAGACAGGTTCACTCCTTTTCGACTCTTGAGCGTATTTTTGACGTTTATGCATCTATTTAGCTCGGCTTCCATATCCAATTCACGTACACATGAAATAGACTCCATTAGGCACACGAAGTGTATTTTTATCATTAACGCACATAAAATGCAAGGCACATAACGTGTTAAACCATGAATTCTAGCCACACATCAACCATCATTCATGCAATGAAGATTTGGAGGCATTATCTCTATGGTATATCTTGTGAGGTATTTACGGACTATCGGAGCTCCAACACTTGTTCAAACAAAAGGATCTAAATTTGAGACAGCGGAGATGGTTGGAGTTGCTAAAAGACTATGATATTTCCATTTTATATCATCCCGGAAAGGCCAATTGTGGTGGTCGATGCCTTGAGTAGAAAGACGGTGAGCATGTGTAGACTTGCATTTATTCTGGTAGATGAGAGGCCTCTAGCATCAGATGTTCAAGCCTTGGCCAATCAGTTCGTGAGGTTAGATGTTTCGGAGCCTAGTCGGGCTCTAGCTTGTGTGATTTCTCGGTCTTTCTTATATAATCGCATCAGAGAGCGTCAATATGATGACCCCCTATTTTTTTCCTCAGGGACACGGTTCAGCACGATAATTCCAAGGAGGTTGCTATTGGGGATGATGGGGTGTTGCGGATGTAGGGTCGGATTTATGTGCCTAATATAGATGGCTACGTGAGTTGATTCTTGAGGAGGCCCATAGTTCGCGGTATTCCATTCATCCGTGTGCCACAAATATGTGTTAGGATATGAGGAATCACTATTGGTGGATGAGGATGAAGAAAGATATAGTGGGGTTTGTAGCTAGGTGCCTAAATTGTCAGCAGGTGAAGTATGAGCATCAGAGACCGGGTGGATTGCTTTAGAGGCTTGATATTCCAAAGTGGAAATGAGAGCGTATCACCATGGACTTTGTAGTTGGGCTCTCACGGACTTAGAGGAAGTTTGATGCTATTTGGGTGATTGTGGATCAGTTGACCAAGCTCGCGCATTTCATTCAAGTTGGGACTACCTATACTTCAAAGCAGTTGGCTGAGATCCACATCCGTAAGATTGTTCACCTTCATGATGTGCTGGTGTCCATCATTTTAGATCAGGGCACACTATTTGCATTGTAATTTAGAGAGCAGTGAAATGAGAGTGCACATGGGTTGGGTTGAGTACAACATTCCACCCTCAGACAGACGGACAGTTCGAGCGCACTATTCATTGGATCAGTTTCTGCCGCTTGCAGAGTTTGCCTACAATAATAGCTACCAATTTGAGAATTCAATTGGCTCTGTTTGAGGCTTTTTATGGGAGATGGTGTCGATCTTCGGTGGGTTGGTTTGAGCCGGATCAGGCTAGGATATTGGGTACTGCTTGGTTCAGGATGCTTTGGACAAGGTTAAGTTTATTCAGGTTCGGCTTCGCACGACATAGTCTAGACAGAAGTGTTACACTGATCGGAAGGCTCCTGATGTTGCTTACATAGTGGGAGAGAAGGTATGTCTCATAGCTTCACCCATGAAGGGTGTTATGAGGTTCGGGAAGAAGGGCAAGTTGAGACCTCGGTATATTGGGCTTTTTGAGGTGCTTGAGAGGATTGGAGAGATGGCTTACAATTTGCATTGCCACCTAGTCTATCGAGTGTTCACCCTGTGTTTCATATTTCTATGCTCCAGAAGAATTTTGGTGATCCGTCTCATGTTTTGGACTTCAGCACGATTCAGTTGGATGGTGATTTGACTTATGATTTAGAGTTGGTGGCCATTTTGGATCGGCAGGTTCGAACGTTGAGGTCAAAGAACATAGCTTCAGTGAAGGTGAAACTGAGAGGTCAACCAATTGAGGAGGCTACTTAGGAGACTGAGATGGATATGCAGAGTAGGTATCCACGCCTATTTGAGACTCCAGGTATGATTCTAGACCTGTTTGAGGACGAACATTTATTTAAGATGGGGAGGATGTAACGACCTGGCCGGTTGTTTTGGGTATTATAGCCCCGTTCCACCATTTGTTGCTTATTCCATTCTCATTGGTTGTTATATGACTTTTCGGAGTAGTTGGTTTGGTTCCGGGAATGTTTCGGAATGAATTGGGACACTTAATCCCAAGGTTGGAAGCCTAAGTTGAAAGAGCTGACCATATGTTGACTTATGTGTAAATGGCTCCAGAATGGAGTTTTGATGGTTCCGATAGCTCCATAGGGTAATTTTGGACTTAGGACTGTGTCCGGATATTGATTTGGAGGTTTATAGATGATTTTGTCTTGAATTGACGAAAGTTGGAAAAATAAAAGTTTGGAGAGTTGAGAAGTTTGACCGAGAGTTGACTTTGTGGTTACCAGGCTCGGAATTTTTGTTCCTGAAGTAGGAATATGTCTGTTTTGTCATATATAACTTTTATGCAAAAATTTGAGGTTAATCAGAGTTGGTTTGGTATGTTTCGGCATTAGTTTTGGAAGTTAGAAGTTCATAAGTTCATTAGGCTTGAATCGATACGCGATTCGTGGTTTCAGTGTTGTTTGATGTAATTTGACGCTTCGAGTGAGTTCATATGATGTCTTAGGACTTGTTGGTATGTTTTATTGAGGTCCCGGGGGCCTCGGGTGTGATTCGGATCATGTTCGGTGCATTTTGGAACTTTGAAGAAATATTGGTTTTCTGTTGCTAGTTTCCTTATACACGACCGCGAGTGGGATATCCCGATCGCGAAGATTTGTTTGGCATTGGTGGAATATTTTTCAATGCAAATGCGAGAAGAGGTCTGCGATCACGGAGCTTTGGCATTTAATTAATCGCGAACGCGTATGTTGGGTCACGTCTGAGAAGAAGAAAGGAGGAGGCCAGGACTCCACAAGATTAGTTCTTCGCAATCGTGTGAAGGGTTTCGAGATCGCGTATCTTGAGAAGTCTATGAATCACGTTACGCACGTGGGGTTCTGTGTACGCAGAGAGTTAATTTGTCAGCCTGTGAATTTGTGTTTCGTGATCGCGAAGAAGAGCACCTGGGCAGAATATAAATTTTCAAAAATGAGGGCTAGAGTAAAATTTCATATTTGGACTTTGGGAGCTCGAATTGAGGCGATTCTTGGTGGGATCTTTAAGGAATTGATTAGGGTAAGTGATTCTAACTTGTATTTGGTTAATATACATGAATATATCATTGTTTCATCATTTAATTAGTATTATGGGTTGAAAAATTGGGGAAAATTGTTGAAACTTCATAGACTTTAATTTAGGATTTGAAGGTCGAGTTGTGATCGAAATTGAGTAAATTTGGTATGGTTGGGCTCGTGGTTGAATGCGTGTTCAGATTTTGTTAATTTTGTCGGATTCCGAGATGTGGGCATGGGGTTGACTTTTTGAGTTGACTTTTTGATCATAACTTTATTAATTGGAATCAATTCCTATAGCTTTTGTTGATAGTATTATGTTATTTTTGGCTAGATTTGAGCCTTTCGGAGGTCGATACGCATGGGAAGGACTTTTTAGCGGAGTGATTTTATTTTCTTGAGGTAAGTACCTTATTTAAACTTGGATGAGGCACTAGTTTCTTGAATTGTTGTGATAGTTATGTTGTATCGGGTGCGCATATGCATGGGGATGAACCCATGTGCGGGCACCGGGGTCATTTATTATGTTTAGGTTGTTCTAGGGCTCTTGTAATCCTAGGATTGACTGTTAAGCTTTAAGCTATGATATTTATTGGATGTGTAACATTTTTGTGAACTATTTGAGCCAGTTTTAAGGCTACATAGAGGTTTAATCCATGAACAAACTTGATAAATGTTTTTTAGTGATGAAATTGCCAATTTGAGCTATGATAGCACACTTTGTACATGCCTACACTTTAGCATGTCATTTATACCAGTCCGGGAGCATAAGAATTGTTATTCATTCATCACATACATGTATACTTGTTTAATTGATCCTATATGATATGTTTGTACTGGAGGCCTGTGACCATGCCGAGCGGATTGTGTTGTCTTGCCCTTGCCCATACCGAGCAGATTGTGTTATTGGCATTTGAGTGTTTCGTACTACATGTGAGTTTTCCATGCGGATCCATATATTGATGTTATTGGCATGTGAGTTGTCCGTACAACACACGAGTTGTTTGTGGGGGTTCTATTATTAGCACATGAGTTGTCCGTGCAACATGTGAGTTGTCCGTGCATCGTGTGGATACATATTTATACCCCTAGGGTCACTCTCTCATGTTTCTCTCTTGATGGTGTACATGCAGTTATTGAGAATACTGATTAGTTGTCGCGCCTTATTTTCTCGCGAAAGCGGGCTTCGACGTGTGACAACTCTTTTAGGTGGGTGTTTAAAGAGATGAGTAGCCACCTAACGATTTTTAAGGTGAGTTAGGCACCTATTTGCAAATAAATCTGTTTGACTAGTCTACATCACCAAAGATTGGGTAAGGGCTGAAATTATCTCGAAGAGAATGTTTTAGGCATTCTTCAAAGTCCACAACTGTGGATCCCGACCAAAGTTTACACTATGTGGATTATTGAGTTATAATTAAGCTAAGTGCTCATGAAAAAAGATATGGAAGTTTGAAGGTCTATTGTAACAAGTGTAAGAAAACAACATAAGATTTAAACTAAGTTAGTTCAAATCTTAGAGGTTATAGGGACACAACTGCATCTGCCTATATTTAATAACTAAGTGTGAACAATAAGCATATAGAGGGAAGGGGGCCCTATATTTTTTAGCCTAAAAGATCACCTCATGCAACATAAATAATACTTCACAACTCCCTTGGAATAAGGTTTAATCATATTATTCAGTAATCACAAACTATCATCTCCTGCTACCCGATAACTATGTTAAAGTTGTTACTTAAAGGATATCCAATTCAATTCTAGGTCGCATCCTATGCGTGCACTACTCATCCCATTCCTATGGTCCAACAGGCTTAGGACCTACTATTTAGGTGGTTCTAGACTTTACTTAGGTTGGCCAAAATGATAAAAACTAATCGCACATTCAAAACAAATATGACTGTACATAATAGCAATGAGTGGCTCATGCTAGCCTCCACACATAGAAACAAAGGCACGCAAACAGATTTCAGAATATGCAGTAAACAATTTTAGAATTAAGATGTATTTGAGTCGTTAAGTTCTATAGACATATCTTCTATGTGATTCTGATATCCAACAGAATATAGGGAACGTTACAACTTTAGGCTAAAAGAATTGTAGATTAAAAATATTACAATCCTATAGGCAGGATATCTAAATGTGCAATGAGGTAATAAGACCGTTCGAAAGCCCAAGATTAACAATGCTGATTTTATAAATACGCGGTCTAAGACGAGTAATAAAATCATGATTTCTAACAGTTGACAATTGGAGCTGGTTTTACAACACTTTATCCGTATATACACATTTTCTAGGTGGGCTGTGTAGAAGTAGCGGAAAACAGCCGATTAATTATCCAACCCTATAGTCATGGTGTCTAGATGATCAATAGGAGCAGGTCTTTATTATTCAACATGATCCTATAGGCAGGACATCTAACCATGGCAATATAGCAAAATTTTCAAATAAACAATGATGTTCGAATTTTCTAGGCATACTATCTAATAACATATGTGTAATGACCCAACAGGTCATTTTTAGAGTTAGAGCCCCGATACCCTAATAAATGCTTTCTCCACATTCGTTTTTGTTATTGGGATTTGCCAGAGTGATTGGTTGTGAAATTCGGAGTGTTTTGGGACACTTAGTCCTTAAATGTGAGCTTAAGTCTAGTAATTTGGACTGTCGGAACTATGTAAAGACAATTCCGGAATAGAATTACATCGATTCCATTAGCTCCGTCGGGTGATTTTAGGCTTAGGAGCACGCCCGGAGTGTGTTTTAGAGGTCCGTAGTAGATTTAGGCTTGAATTGGTGAAAGTTGGAATTTTGGCGATTTCGGTTGGTAATGAAAATTTTGATATCGAGCCCGGAATGGAATTCTGGAAGTGGTTGTAGGTTCGTAGTGTCATTTGTGACATGTATGTGAAATTTGAAGTCATTCGGACTAGGTTTGATGTGTTTCCGCGTCATTAGTAGATTTTGGAAAATTCAAAGTTCCTTAGACTTGAATCCGTGCTTAATTCATGTTTTTGATATTGTTTGATATGGTTTGAAGGCTCGACTAAGTTTTTATGGTTTTATAGTATTGGTTGTTATAGGTGGCTGAGGTACCGGGGGCCTCGGGTATGTTTCAGATGCTTAACAGATTGAAAATTGGACTTAGAAATTTGTTGAGTTTTTGCTGGTTATGGTGTTTTGCACCTGCAGAGGGGAGGCCGCAGGTGCGGACTCGTGCGTGTAGAAGGAGTGGTGCAGTGCGGAGTTGGACTTTGTTTTCTGAGATTGCAGGTGCGATAGATGGGCTGCATAAGCGAAAGCGCAGGTGCGGCCAGGGGACCGCATGAGCAAGCTCGCAGGTGCGGCTCAGTGCTCGCAGATGCGGTCACAGCCCAGTTAAGTGAATTTCGCCCCTGCGATGATCTCTATGCAGGTGCGGGACCACAGGTTCGGTCCTGGGTCCGCAGATGCAGAAATCACTGGGCTGAAGAGGGCAGAATCGTGGGAAAAAGCTCGTTTCAACCAAATTCATCTGGGGAGGAGGCGACATTTTGAGGGTTTTGAAGAGAAATACATTGGATAACGATTCCTAACCCTATTTCGTTCATATTTCATCAATCTATTGTTGTTTTCTTCATTTAATCAAGGATTTGAGTGAGAAAGTGGGAATTTGGGGGAAACGTTCCCCAATCATATTTCTGGGTTTTGATCGGGCTTTAGGCGTCAGAATTAGATAATTTTGGACGAGTGGTCTCGTGAGTGAATGCGTGTTCTAAATTTTTAATGTTTACCTGATTCCGAGTCATGGGTCTGAGGATAATTTTCGAGCATTTTTCCTATTTTAATGCTTTAGCTTCGAATTCACTATCTGAATTAGTTACTTGTAATTATATTTACATTATACAATTGGTTTGATTAGATTTGGGACATTCGGAGTCGGATACTCGTGGCAAGAGCGTGATTTTAGGTTGATTTGATTGGTTCGAGGTAAGTGGCGTGTCTAACCTTGGGTGAGGGAACTTCCCCTTAAGATGCTTTGGTATTATTTGATGTGTGAGTGCCGTGTACGTGAGGTGACGGGTACGTACACGGGCTATTGTTGTAAAAACCCCGTTTTCCTTTAAAGTCATAAATTTTTTTCCTTCGTTAAAGTAGGAAAGCATGCTCTACGTGTTCAATTTGTTTATTTGAAATTTTATGCAACATGTTTAGGTAGATCCTTATTTTCCTTGATTGTGTTAAGTCTAAATTGTATAATTTGATGCTATACTGTCATGTCATCTTGAGCTGCATATTTACTTTGGGACTACAGAGATCCCCTTGTACTGCATATTTACTTTGGGACTACAGGCGTATTTCGGGAGATCCCCATGTACTGTATATTTACTTTGGGACTACGGACGTATTCTGGGAGATCCCCCAACACTACATACTTATTTTGGGACTACAGACGTATCCCGTGAGATCCCCCTGTACGATATGAGCATTTCAGAACTACGGGACGGTATCCCGGGAGATTCCCTGTTGTGTTTGCCTTGTCTGAGCCGAGGACTCCCTTGACTGTTAAATTTTTTAAATTTCTTTAACTGTTTTACCGTTAAATTTATTTATATCTTTTACTACTTAATTAATTATATTTACTCCGGTAGGTCCCTTACCTAACCTCGTCACTACTCGATCTAGGTTAGGCTTGGCACTTATTGGGTACCATTGTGGCATATTCATGCCCTTTCCTGCACATGTTTTTCATGTGCAGATCCAGGTACGAGCTATCAGCCTCGTGCGCGAGTGCTGATTCAGGAAACTTCAAGGTTTTTCTGCCCGCTACCGCAGATCCTCGGAGTCCTCTTCTATTTCTCCCGCATAGAGATTTCTTTGTTTATCTTCAGACTTTTGTATAGAGCAATATAGATTATAGAAGCTTGTGATTTAGCGACATTTCGGGTTTTGGGAGATTATTTTTGTACATGCCGAGTGGCACTATCCTTGTTATTTAAAATATACTGTTTATCTTTTATCGTTATGTTCTCTTTAAATTTTCCGTAATAATAGGCTTACCTAGTCGTAAAGACTAGGTTCCATCACGACACCTTTTGGAGGGTTAAATTGGATCGTGACAAGTTGGTATCAGAGCTCTAGGTTCATAGGAGTCACGAGTCACAAGCCGATTTATTAGAGTGTCGTGGATCGGTGTGGAAACGTCCATACTTATCTTCCGAAGGCTATGTAACTGTTAAGAACAATCATACTTCTTTGATTTCCTTGTCGTGCAAGTTATTGGCATATAAAAATCTAAAGTTCTATTCTATTTTTTCTCACAGATGGTGAGGACCCGTACTGGGAGTACCGACAACTAGGCACCTGAGCCTCGTTCCAGAGGCCAGGGTCGGGGTCGGGGTCGGGGTAGAGGATGACCACACGGTGTAGCCCGAGAACCTTCTAGAGCAGCG
Source organism: Nicotiana knightiana (assembly GCA_005239525.1). NCBI lineage: Eukaryota > Viridiplantae > Streptophyta > Magnoliopsida > Solanales > Solanaceae > Nicotiana > Nicotiana knightiana. Next base: position 26,171 of record ML428390.1, read on the forward strand.
ACAAAGGATCCCCCAGCAGCTCCAGCTAGACTTTGGCTCAGTTCATGAGCATGTTCATCACTTTAGCTCATGCTGGACTACTTCCGATATCTCCCGCTACATCTCAAGGCGGGGGAGGGGCACAGACTCCCGCAGCCTGCACTTCTGAGAAGAGGGTCCGTGTTGATCAGGCCCCGGAGTATATTCCTATGCCCTTAGTGGCTCGAATTCAGTAGGAATCCCGGGTAGCTGCTTCTGAGGTAGAGCAGCTCAGACTTGAGAGGTACAAGAAGTACCACCCACCTACTTTCAGCGGATTAGCTTCAGATGACGCTCTGGGTTTTCTTGAGGAGTGTCATCATATTCTCTGCACTATGGGTATTGTGGAGACGAGTGGGGTTTCTTTCACCATTTTCCAGCTGAGGGGAGCGACATATCAGTGGTGGCGTGCCTATGAGCTGAGTAGTCCCGACGACAAAGCCTCACTCACTTGGACTAAATTTTTAGAGATATTCTTGCGTGAGTATGTCCCTCAGAGCCTCAGGGATAATTGGCGTGCAGAGTTTGAGCAGCTGCGCCAGGGTGCTATGACTGTGTCAGAGTATGTAGTCTGTTTCAGTAAGTTGTCTTGACATGCACCGACTTTGGTTGCGATAGTCAGAGAGAGGGTTCGTCGTTTCATTGAAGGACTCCACCCCAGTATTCGGACCAGTATGGCCAGGGAGTTGGAGATGCATATCACTTATCAGTAGACAATGAGTATTTCTAAGAGAGTGGCGGGAATGTTTTCCGGGGACAAAGAGGAGATAGAGGCCAAGAGGTCTCGAGAGACTGGTCATTATTCAGGAGCTCGTGCACCAGCATCACGCCATGGTAGGGGTTTTTTGAGTCGCCCTGTTCATTCAGCTCTCCCACCAGCTAGCGGTGTTCCAGCTCCTCCTAGACCATAAAAGCCTTATTATGCACCGCTAGTATCTAGTGTGCCTCATGCTCGAGGTGCTATTACCAGCCAGTCCAGGAGTCCAGGCCCGAGTTAGTCTCAGTCGTCGCGTCCTCCGAGGGGTTGTTTTGAGTGTGGTGACACTCGTCACATGGTCAAATATTTCCCCAGAGCTAGGAGGGGTGCACCTCCACAAACTTATCGGCCTCCACATGCTCCACCGGGTCCTCTGACCATCCTTCCAGCCCCAGCTGCCGCTCCACCTTCTCAGGCAGCTCGAGGCGGAGGTCGGGGAGGTCGCCTTAGAGGGGGAGTCCAGGCAATGTACTATGCCCTTCCAGCCCGTTCAGAGGTCGTCGCTTCAGATTCAACCATCACAGGTATTGTCCCTGTCTGTCATAGGGATGCATCAGTATTATTTGAACCAGGCTCTACATATTCATATGTATCTTCTTATTTTGCTCCACATTTGGGGGTATCTTGGGATTATTTGAGTTCCCCCGTTAGTGTATCTACTTTTGTGGGAGATTCTCTTATTGTGGACCGCATATATCGGTCGTGTTTGATCACTCTTAGTGGTTTTGAGACCATAGCCGATTTGTTATTACTTAGTATGGTAGATTTTGATGTTATCTTAGGTACGCATGGAACCATCCCTTTTCTTCACAAACAAGACCGGAGCACCACAAGGTGATACACTAAGCCTGATGAAACCCTTATCAAGCAACTCCTGCAACTGCTCCTTCAACTCCTTCAACTCAGGAGGAGCCATACGGTAAGGAGGAATAGATATGGGCTGAGTACCCGACAACAAATCAATTCCAAAGTCAATATATCTATCATGCGGCATGCCCGGAAGATCAGTTGGAAATACATCAGGGAATTCCCTCACTGATGGAATTAACTCAACTGTAGGGGTATCAACACTGACATCTCTCACATAGGCCAAATACGCATCCCTTCTCAACCATTCGCTGAGCTTTAAGAAATGAAATGACCCTTTGGGGAGTATACTCTAAGGTACCTCTCTACTCTAATCGCGGTAAGCCTGGCATCGCCAGCGTCACAGTCTTAGCGTGGAAATCAAGAATAGCATAATGGGGTGAAAACCAGTCCATTATGCCAGGCTACAGTGAAGAACATGTATCATTTGCCTCGCATCGATGATTTATTTGATCAGTTACAGGGTGGCTGGGTGTTTTCCAAGATTGACTTGCGTTCTGGCTATCATCAGTTGAAGATTCGGGAGTCGGATATCCCGAAGACTGCTTTCAGGACCATATATGGTCATTGTGAGTTTTTTTTCATGTTATTTGGGCTGACCAATGCCCCAGCAGCCTTTATGCACTTGATGCACAGTGTGTTCCAGACTTATCTTGATTTATTTGTCATTGTGTTTATTGACAACATCCTGGTATATTCCCGGTCTCGGGAAGATCATGAGCAGCACCTGAGGACCGTGCTTCAGACTTTGAGGGAGAAGAGATTGTATGCAAAATTTTCTAAGTGTGAATTCTGGCTTGATTCAGTGGCATTCTTGGGCCACGTAGTGTCTTGTGATGGGATCAAGGTAGATCCGAAGAAGGTGGAGGCAAGATTTGGCCTAGAACATCATCAGCTACGGAGACCCGCAGTTTCTTTGGTTTGGAAATGTACTACCATCGCTTTGTTGAGGGGTTTTCATTTATTGCAGCACCTATGACCAGGCTGACCTAGAAGGGTGCTCCATTCAGGTGAACCGAGGAGTGTGAGGAGAGCTTTCAGAAGCTCAAGACAACTTTGACTACAACCCTAATATTAGTGTTGCCTACAGGTTTAGGGTCCTACACTGTCTATTGTGATGCCTCGAGGATTGGCCTTGGAGCAGTATTGATGCAGGACGGTAGGATGATTGCCTACGCGTCTAGGGAGTTGAAGGTGCATGAGAAGAATTATACTGTCCATGATCTCGAGTTAGCGGATATTGTTCACGCCTTGAAGATCTGGCGTCATTATTTGTATGGTGTTCCTTGTGAGATCTACACTGATCACCTGAGTTTTCAGCACTTGTTCAAGCAAAATGACCTTAATTTGCATCAACGAAGGTGGTTGGAGCTACTTAAACACTATGATATCACTAAATTGTACCACCCGGGGAAGGCCACTGTAGTGGCCAACGACTTCAGTTGCCGTGCGGAGAGTTTTGGGAGTTTGGCATATCTTCCGGCAGTTGAGAGGCCCTTAGCCTTGGATGTCCAGGCGTTAGCCAACCAGTTCGTGAGATTGATATTTCAGAGCCTAGCCAAGTATTATCTTGTGTGATTTTTCGGTCTTCTCTTTATGACCATATCCGGGAGTGTCAGTATGATGATCCCTAGCTTCTAGGTCTTCAGGACAAGGTCCGGCGAGGTGATGCCAGAGATATTACTATTGGTGATGATGGCGTGATGAGGATGCAGGGTCGGATCTGTGTACCCAATGTAGATGGGTTTTGGGAGTTGATTCTTGATGAGGGCCACAAATCGCGGTACTCCATTCATCTGGTTGCCGCGAAGATGTACCAGGATTTGAGGCAGCACTATTGGTGGAGGAGGATGAAGAAGGATATAGTTGGATTTGAGGCAGCACTATTGGTGGAGGAGGATGAAGAAGGATATAGTTGGATTTGAGGCCAAGTGTCTCAACTGTCAGCAGGTTAAATATGAGCATCAGAGACCGAGTGGATTTCTTCAGATATTAGAGATCCCAGAGTGGAAGTGGGAGCTGATCACCATGGAATTTGTAGTTGGACTTTTACGGACTTTGAGAAAGTTCGATGCTATTTGGGTGATCGTGGATCAGATGACCAAGTCAGCCCATTTTATTCCAGTGTTGACCACTTATTCTTATGAGAGATTGGCTGAGATTTATATTAAAGAGATCGTCCGCCTTCACGGTATTCCAGTATCCATCATTTAAGACAGAGGTACACAGTTCATATCATGGTTCTGGAGATCCGTACAACAGAAGTTGGGTACTAGGGTAGAGCTGATCACATCCTTTCATCCTCAGATGGATGGGCCGTGCAAGTGCACGATTCAGATTCTTGAGGATATGCTCTGCTCTTGTGTGATGGAGTTCGGAGGGTCATGGGACCAATACTTTCCACTTGTAGAGTTTTCCTACAACAACAGTTACCAGTCTAGCATTCAGATGGCACCGTATGAAGCTTTGTATGGTAGGCGGTGCCGGTCCCTAGTGGGATGGTTTGAGCCAGGCGAGGCCCGATTGTCGCGTATCGCCTATGAAGGGTGTCATGAGATTCGGGAAGAAGGGAAAGCTGAGCCCGAGGTTCATTAGCCCTTTTGAGATATTGCGGCATGTTGGAGAGGTTGCTTATGAGTTGGCCTTACCTCCCAGCCTAGCAGGAGTTCATCTGGTATTCCACGTTTCTATGCTCCGGAAGTATCACGGTGATCCGACTCATGTATTGGATTTCAGCTCAGTCCAGTTGGACAAGGATCTATCTTATGTTGAGAAGCCAATGGCCATTTTGGACAGGCAGGTCAGAAAGCTCAAGTCAAAGAATATTGCTTCAGTAAAGGTCCAGTGGATGGGTCAGCCGGTTGAGGAGGCGACTTGGGAGACTGAGCAGGATATGCGTAACCGTTACCCTAATCCTTTCATAGCTTCATGTATGTATTTATACTCGTTCAAAGACGAATGGTTGTTTTAAGAGGGGGAGAATGTAACGACCCGACATGTCATTTTGAGAGCTAGAGCTTTGATCCCCTAATAACTGCTTCCCCCACATTAGTTTCTGCTATTGGGATTCGCCAGAGTGATTGGTTATGAAATTCAGAGTGTTTTGGGACACTTAGTCCCTAAATATGAGCTTAAGTCTAAGAATTTGGACCATGGTCGGAACTGTGTGAAGAAAATTATGGAATGGAATTCTATCAATTCCGTTAGCTCCGAGTGATTTTGGGCTTAGGAGCACATCCGGAATGTCTTTTGGAGGACCGTAGTAGATTTAGGCTTGAATTGACGAAAGTTGGAATTTTGGCGATTTCGGCCGGTAGTGGAAATTTTGATATCGAGCCCGGAATGGAATTCTGGAAGTGGTTGTAGGTTCATAGTATCATTTGTGACATGTTTGTAAAATTTGAAGTCCTTCGGACTAGGTTTGATGTGTTTCGACATCGTTAGTAGATTTTGGAAAATTTAAAGTTCCGTAGGCTTGAATCCGTGCTTAATTCATGTTTTTGATATTGTTCGATGTGGTTTGAAAACTCGACTAAGTTTTTATGGTGTTATAGGATTGATTGGTATGTTTGGTTGAGGTCCTGGGCCCTCGGGTGTGTTTCGGATGCTTAACAAATTGAAAGTTGGACTTAGAAATTTGCTGAGTTTTTGCTGGTTCTGGTGTTTCACACCTGTGGAGGGGAGGCCGAAGGTGTGGACTCGCGTGTGCGGGAGGAGTAGCGCAAATGTGGAGTTGGGCTTTGTTTTCTGAGATCACAAGTGCGGTGGATGGGCCGCAGAAGCGAAAGCGCAGTTGCGGCCAGGGGACCGCAGGTGCGGCCTTGTGGTCGTATATGCGGTCCCAGCCTAGTTAAGTGGATTTCGCACTTGCGATGGTCTGTCCGTAGGTGGGGGACCACAGGTACGGTCTTGGGTCAGCAGATGCGGAAATCACTAGGCCGAAGAGGGCAGAATTGTGGGCAAAGGCTCATTTCACCCAAATTCGATTTTGAGCTCGGGAGGAGGAGATTTTTCGAAGGTTTTGAAGAGGAAGATATTGGGTAACGATTCCTAGCCCTATTTCATTCATATTTCATCAATCTATTGTAGTTTTCTTCATCTAATCAAGGAATTTGAGTGAGAAAGTGGGAATTTGGGGGAAAAGTTCCCCAATCATATTTCTGAGTTTTGATCGGGTTTTAGGCGTCAGAATTAGATAACTTTGGATGAGTGGTTTCTTGAGTGAATGGGTGTTCTAAATTGGCAAATTTTACCCGATCCCGAGTCGTGGACCCAGGGAGACTTTTCAGGCGTTTTTCCTATTTTAATGCTTTAGCTTCATATTCACTAGCTAAAGTAGTTACTTGTCATTATACTTACATTATACAATTGGTTTGATTAGATTTGGGCCATTAAGAGTCGGATACTCATGGAAAGAGCGTGATTTCGGGTTGATTAAGCGGTTCGAGGTAAGTGGCTTGCCTAACCTTGTGTGGGGGAACTTCCCCTTAGGATGTTTTGGTATTATTTGATGTGTGAGTGTCATATACGTGAGGTGACGAGTACGTACATGGGCTATTATTGTAAAAATACCATTTTCCTTCTAAGTAATAAACTGTTTTCCTTTGTTAAACTGCACTACTATGTTTAATTGCTTAGTTAGAGTAGGAAAGCATGCATACGTGTTTAATTTTTCTATTTGAAATTCTGTGCAACATGTTTAGGTAGATCCCTATTTTCCTTGATTTTGTTTAGTCTAAACTGTATAATTCGACGTTGTACTGTCATGTCATCTTGAGCTGCATATTTACTTTAGGACTACAGACGTATTTCAGGAGATCCCCCTGTACTGCATATTTACTTTGGGACTATGGACGTATTCCGGCAGATCCCCCTATACTGCATATTTACTTTGGGACTGCGGACGTATTCCGCGAGATCCCCCAACACTGCATATTTATTTTGGGACTACGGACATATTCTAGGAGACCCCCTATACTGCATGAGCATTTCGGAACTACATGACGGTATCCCGGGAGATTCCCTATTGTGTTTGCCTTGTATGAGCCGAGGGCTCCCTTGACTGTTAAATTTTGTAAATTTCTTTAACTGTTTTATCTTAAAATGTATTTATATCTTTTAATTCTTTATTCATTATATTTACTCCGGTAGGGCCCTGACCTAACCTTGTCACTACTCGATCGAGGTTAGGTTTGGCACTTACTGGGTACCATTGTGGTGTACTCATGCCCTTTCCTGCACATGTTTTTCGTATGCAGATCCATGTACGAGATATCTGCTTCGAATTTAGTGCGCGCTTGGTTATTCAGGAGCGTCAAGGTATTTCTGCTCACGTCCGCAGATCCTCGAAGTCCCTTTCTATTGCTCCCGCGTAGAGATTTCTTTGTTTATCTTCAAACTTTTGTATAGAGCTATATAGATTATAGAAGCTTGTGATTTAGTGACATTCCGGGTTATTTTTGTATATGTCGAATGGCACTATCCTTATTATTTAAAATATACTGCTTATCTTTTAAAGTTATGTTCTCTTTAAATTTTTCGTAATAATAGGCTTACCTAGTCGTGAAGACTAGGTGCCGTCATGACACCTTTCAGAGGGTTAAATTGGGTCGTGACAGTATGGAAGTGGAGCATGTGAACAAGCAAAGCACTTGGATTCTTATAGGCCTATTTTCTTATAGTGTATAGGAATAGAACATGTTGAGTGAGTGAAGTGCTTGGGTTCCTATAGGCATGCTTTCTATCAGTGTACAGAAATAGAGCATGTAAAACGAGACAACAAACAAAACATTTAGACCCTATAGGCATGTTTTCTACCCTTTCATGCGAGAATAGAGTATACCCGTTTTTCCCCAATTTCATTAACACTCCAATTTTGTTTACAAAATTGTTACAGGCCCAGGTAATGAGTACAAGTACAAATATTACATAAAGGAACAACTGCAGGCCTGGGAATATGCCCAAACAAAAGTATCCCAGCACTGGCTGGGCCTTCAACAGCCTCACTCTTCACATAACTAGCAGACCCAAATTTCAGGCTTAGTAGAACCCAGATCCAATAATATACATGGCCCAATACCAGACCCAAGATGCATGACTTACTTAGCACAACTAATTCCAGGCTTAACCATGCAAGTGGAAACTACTCAGTGAATTAATTGAACAACCTTTCGTGCTTAATTCTTGAAGTTATATCTACCAGCAGTTCCAACGAAAACACACAAACAATATCACATGAAATAATGACAAGTTTACAGGGCAAGTTCATGCGTATATTCTCACAAACAAAATTAGAGTGACGGGATTAACCATCATAGGCTAATGAATTGTTCTAACAAGAGTTTCAAAAGTAAAATGATCCAGAGTTAGCTAAGAGAACCTTAGATAAGAGACTTTAAGCATGAAAATCTGGTATGGTAGTAGTCCAGAACAAGCGGGATTTAATAGAATATCTAACATGAGAGCCTATCAGAAGTAACATAGAAGAATATGTTCATGAGAAAATACTTAGTTGAACATGAGACCATTTTAACATGATGAGTGTCAGTCCATACCAGAAGCACCTATGGAAAACCAGTAACATGTCAATCAGGTCAGACATGCATCAAACTTTTATACTAGTTGGCCACACATAGGAGAAAAACCTAGTTATAGGATTTACCTTAAGGGTCTCAAATAATACTGAAGAACACATTGCACAGGTCAAAAAGCATACACTAGAACTCAAATAACATGGAACTAGGATCTAGTTAACAGTACAACCTCAGAAACCTAGCTAGTTGGGTATGAATGACTCAATAAGGTCTAGAACACATGAGTTGGTTATCATAATAATCCACAAAAAGCGGAAATATAAACTCACGGAAATCATCAGGTGTTATCATAGACATAACAGGCTAAATAGGTTTAAGAGAACCAGAAATTGTTTGTGCTAAACGCATGTAATAAGCATACACCATAATTATAACCTATGAAAATTCAAATGCTAAGAGTACAAAGTCACAAGAACACTTACGAGCAAACAAGGGTACAACAAGATGGAATAGTAGGACATTGATTCATAGAAGTGATGAAATCTTTGAGGCAAAGAGACTTACCAGTTGCTAATTAATCAAACAAACAAAATAATAAGAACAACTTCAGTAGTACTCCAATCATCAATAGCACAAAGAGGATCATAATCCCAAAATCCCAGTGCGCCAGAGTTTCCAAAGGTTTCAAGTGAACCCTTGGCAATGCTCGCAATGAGAAAAAAACACGATCAAATTCTAATAGCCTTGGCTCTCAGCCGCCAAGGTCTCAAGTTTAAAATAATAGAATAAGTGAGAATGAGAGTGTATTTGTAGCGATTAAGGTCTGTTTTAAAGGGGGTTTGGGAAGGGTTTATATAGTAGTCGATCAAGCAGAAAAACATGGAAAATAATCAATCAAACACAAAAAAGGAAAGCATATATCTCATGCAAATTTGAGTCACTAAAGGAGATGAAAATCTCAAATCCTAGTTGGAGTTGAATTTAGGGAAATTCGTTCGCAAGCCCTAATCATGAAGAACTCAATAGAGATTTGCCATAATAAAGAGGATATTCCCTCTTTTTGAGTGTATAAAGCCAAGATTGAATCTAAATCCATAGGGTCGAAGCTGTATATACCCAATTCAAGAGAATCATCCTTGCCTTAGATGGACTGGTAACAGAAGTTACCATAACTGAGCAAGAAGAACAAATAAGGTAAGTGAAATCCGTGTATTAAGGCATACAAGGAAAGGGCGAAGGATAATCCTCCAAGTCGGATAGGGTTTCATCTTAGGGGAGAAGAGAGGGTGTGAAGGAGGCTGTAAGGAGACGAGTGAGGCTTAGCATTTAAGAGGAGAGGAATTAAAAATGAGGGATTGATTGTAGGCCGTTGATCTTTAGAGATCAACAGCCAGAATTTTAAAGGAGAGGCGAGTCATTTTTTTACTGGGTTCCAATCGGGTTGGTCACAACGGTCATTCGGTTTGGGTTAGGTTTATTGGGCTAAGGGTTTTGGGGTTGTCTAGGCTGCCTATTTGATCCGAAGAAATGTCCTAGTCTGGGCCAACTTTAAAAATAAAGAAATTAAGGAAAAAATTAATTAACAAAATAGCTAAATAAGTACTTTAAAATAATAGCTGAAGGTTTTAAACATGTAAAAATTTGTTTTAACTCTAAATAAAATAATAAATACAATTAATTGCAAAGTGTAGGCTATTATTGCAAAAATATGTAATTAGAAATTACTGAAAGTCCTTACACGACTCTTGTAAATTAGTGATGATGCATAAATGATATTTTGAAAGTACATAGGATATCTATAAATTATGAGGGCAAAATTGGGTATCAACATTAATGGTTTGGAACGGATATGGAGAGTTGAGGGAATTTGGCCGGTGTTGTGTTGGATTTTGAATTTCCTTGATTATTTATCTGATTTAACTGCTTATCACCTCTATATGCCATGATATTATCTGAGCAAAGTATTTGAGAAACTGTACACATGTACACACGTATATTTTCTCGCTAAACTTGATGAGTTAGTTTTCAATATTATTCTGTGTCGGTTTAAAAGATGAAACTACAAAGGTGATATCTAATATCAATAATAATTTACGCTTCTTTTACCTTGTTGCGTTTATTTACTATACTTATTGAGTACATTGGGTCGATTGTACTCACAATATTCTACACTTCGTGAGAAGATTCAGGTACTTCTGGGCACTATGGTTGTTAGATTTGGAGCTTTATCTATTTGGATACAATCGAGGTAGTTTCCTTGGCGTCCGCAAATCTTGGCTCTCCTTCTTTTTGTTATTTGTACTGTTCTATCTTCCTAGACAGTGTTTTTAGTAGTCAAACTGTAACGACCCTACTAGTCATTTCGAGCTCTAGCACGCCATTGACGATTTGAGGCCTTAAGTGGATTCACTTAATGTTTTATGACTTGTACGCGTGGTCGGAATTGAATTTCGAAAAGTTCGGAGTGGTTTCGAAAGGAAAATTCTAAATTCGGAAGCTTTAGGTTGGAAGACATGACTAAGGTTTGACTTTTGAGTAAACAACCTCAGAATTGGTATATGAAGGTTCCAATAGGTTTGTATGATGATTTTGGAGTTGGGCGTACGTACAGGTTGAGTATCGGGTGGTCTGAGAGCATTTTGACGTCTATTATGGAAGGTTGGCATTTTGGAAGTTTAAGAATTTCTTAAGATTGATTTGAAATAAATTTTGGTGTTATCGATATCCATTTAGAGTTCCGAGCCTTGGAATAGTTTCATATCATGATTTTTGAATTGCACGTAAAATTTGGCGTCATACCGGGATGTTTAAGTGTAGTTCGGACGAGTTCTGCAAAGTTGAAGGTTGGAAAATGAAAGAAAGGTTTTGGCCATTGATTCGTGTTTTTATGTTGTTTGACGTGATTTGAGGCTTCACCAAGTTCGTATCGTGTTTTGGGATGTTGGTGTGCTTGGACAGGGTCCTGGGGCCCCCGAGTTTGAATTGGATTGAAATTGGATCAATGTTGGATTTAGGTGTTTGTTGGAGCTGCTAAAGTTCTAGTGTCATCGTACCTGCGGTGGGTTTGGACATAGGTGCGGACGTGCAGGAGCGATGGTGTCATCGCATAAGCGGACAAGGGCCAGCCAGGGGAGCATCGCAGGAACAAAATGTTTTGGTCGCAGGAGTGACTTCGCGAGGCGGGTTCTCTCCGCAGAAGCGCAGAAGCGAGGGTCAATTCTAGCACTTTCGATGACGTAGGTGCGGCTCCTTGCCCGCAGGTGCAAGGGGGTGGCTCCAATGCTTTCTGTAGAAGTGGACTTTTTGTTGCAGAAGCGGCGCCGCAAAAGTGTCCATTTGCTTTGCAGGTGCGAAGATCGCCTGGGCAGAATTAGATATGTTGGCCAAATCGGGTTTTGGCTCAATTTCACTCCATTTCTTCATGGAAGCCGATTTTAGGAGAGATTTTGAAGCACTATTTTCATCATCAACCACGAAGTAAGTGATTCCCACCTATTACAACTTAAATACTTGGATTATATATGGATTTTTACATGGAAATTTATGAAAATTGTGGGATTTTAAGAGGAAGACCTAGATTTGATAATTTTAGATTTTCACCATGATAAATTGTATTGTTAAATTTTGGAATCATTATAAGTTGTTATATTATAAGCATTGGAGTATATTTTTATTGATTTACATGTTGTTTGACTAGTTTTGGGATGTTTTGGCTTTGAGTTGAGGTATTAGAGAGCCGTTGGAGCCGGTTATGGAACTTTAGAGCGAGATAAGTCTCATGTCTAACCTTGTGAGGGAGAAACTACTCCCTAGGTGATGTAATTGTTATCTGCTACTACTTGTGGGTGCTGCGTACACACGAGGTGACGAGAGTCCGTACGTGGCTAAAGCATGTTTATGTCCGGGTAGGCTCAGGACTTTATCACGTAGTATTGGAATTATTTCTCATTCTGCTATCTTGATTAATTGAATTCATAATTGAAATTGATTTATATATATATATATATATATATATATATATATATATATATATATATATTATTCCAAGCCTTATCACCTTGAGTTATTGCCAAGTTATTTGAGAAAGGATAAAGATTATATTCACTTTGTGCTCGTGTACTTTATTGTAAGAACGTGTCTCTTAATTCGATAATTTCCTTCCTTTCTTGCGGAGCGAGCCGACCGCCTCAGAGTATAATAGATGCATATATGTTTCATACCGCTCGACCCTCGGAGGTGTACACATAATTTTTGATCGGGCCAAACGACCTCGACATAATCGTGTGTTATATCGCTGGTGGTCGAATACTCATGATATTATCCTTTCACTAATGCTTGGCATTTGATATGGTATTCCTTATCCGTTTGATACTGGCACTTGATACATGTGACTTTTTGAGGTAGAATACAAGATTGAGAAATTTATACCTTTACAAGAAATTTTTGGAAGATTATGTAACTTACAGATTTACCCCATTATTGATGTGTGTTTCATATCTACTTATGATTTATTTTATTTCTTTAATGGACCTCTAGTAAGTCTCGATGTCGAACCCTCATCATTACTTCTCCGGAGTTAGGCTAGATACTTACTGGGTATGCATTGATTTACGTACTCATGCTACACTTCTGCACTAAATGTGCATGAACCGACATGTTCATCTGGTGGTCATCTTGGTGCGCCGGTGCAACTACTGAGGAGACTTTATGATGAGCTGCATTCCAGGATACGTATCGCAGCCTACAAAGTCTTCATCATACTATTTATTTTATCTTGTCTTATTTACATTCTGTACAGATGTTGTATTACTATTGTATTCGTTAATAAATGCTCATGCACTTGTAACATCGGGTTTTGGGATATGCTAGTTGTTAATTATGGATTTATATATCATTATCACCTTTCATACTTCTTATAAACTACTACTTATATACGTTCTCGTGGATTTAAAAGTGTAAATTTCCTTCCTTAATAAAATTTATGATTTTGAAACTAAATAAAATAATCAACTGATGTGATAGTTCACCGTTGGCTTTCCCAACAACGACGTTGGGCGCCATCATAGCCTATAATGAATTTTGGATCGTGACACAAACTATGTTATCATTTAGATGCTCATATACTTAGTGACACCCGAATTTTGGGGGATTATACATTGAGTCGCGATATTTTCTTACTAGTTATTTATGAGATTTTGCTCTTAAGCTTGTTTTATTATGTTTTCAAATTTAAAGATGTGTTGTTTATTGTGATTGTCGTCTTGTCTAGTATTGCGATAAGTGTCATCATGACATGTAAGATTTGGATCGTGACATAGGTAATGCTTTACTTGAAGATTCTAGCGTATGTATACACGAGGATGTAAGTAGTAATAAAATTCTAGAGTTGGAGTGCATTGGTCGACATCTTAAGCATTTTCACATTGTATTCGAATGGTGAGATCGGAAGTGAGTCATTCGAGCATTTGGAGGAACCAACTGAGGAGGAACAAAGAGCTTATATTCTTAAATTTATCGTGCCATAAAGACAAAATTATATACCTCAGTTGAAGGCCAAGAAGTACAGTATATTATATAGTTTACTTGGTCTAATAATATGTGTACCTCCACCACTGGTGCACAACCTAAAGCTTGATGCAAAATTAGAGATTCATTTCATAAGTTTGATATGGAGGAAAAAGTGATTCAAGTCGTGCCGCGAGTATAAATTAGGCGCTTATTGGGAGGCAACTTAATTTACTGCTTTTTTATTTTATATTCATTATTATTGTGATTAATTTGTAGTATTTTTTTTATTCTGTTGGAATAGGAGTATGTGACGCACAACCGTAGGAAGTGTATAAAATCAAGCTAGATGACTGAAACTAAGTGTGGGGTACCGCACAAAGGATCATATTTGGAAGAAGTCTAAGTAACCCGTGAGCTGCTAATGTATCAACCTTTGGCCTTACGAGAGTTTCCATTACACCCTTGATTTTATGTATGTTTATACATTGCAAAATTTTAAGCGAAAGGTGAAAAAACTATTTTGTTGCTTTATTTTTGGTGTAGTATTCGTATTAGAATTTTTGGTGTAGTATTCGTATTAGTTGATTTTTCTGTTTAGTCATTTGACATTATACTTTTTAGATTAGTGAAAAAAATCAAAACAAAAAAAAAATTCAATAAAAAGCAGAAAAATTTAGAACTTTACTATGGATCTCTTGAACAGTTTTCATGAGGAATTAAAGCCCAATGAAAAATGTCAAAAAAAAAATTCTTTTGTTTTAGGTAGGTAATAACCCCTCTTGGTTATGCATCAATTCTTTTCCGGGGGATTTAACTTGAACCATATATTTTTATCCTTTTAGTTTAGAATAAGAATCAAGGAAAGAAGACTGAATTTCTCCTGAATAAGTTTTGACTTGTTTGATGCTATCATATTTAGGCCTCGGCTGAATTACCTTCTTAACAAGTTCTCAGAAATTTGATGCCGTAGTAATATGGAATAGCCGCTTTTGTGATGACTTCTCTCAGTTTCTTGACTCATATGTTTATCTGGTACTTATTGCTTAACTTCTCTTGGTTATATGATTACTTGCTTTGACTTAAAAGATAGAATAAAAATCCTGATTTGGTCGTGTGCAATGTGTATGAGAGGTTTGAAGTTCTATTTTATACTATCTGATACTAGTCTATAACTTGTCGTGTGTGTATAACGAAGCAAAATAAATAAGTCTTCTTAGGCGGAGGAGATGATTTATAATTTTTTTATTAGCCAATTGAGCCTTAATTACCGATCATTGTCAAAAATTTCATAGTCAGTCCTTTTGAGCATGTAATCATTTGCATTGGCACCCGCATTTGAAGCTGATTCCCCTTTGTTCTTATTTAGCTCTTTGATTGAACCTTGACTTCCAAAGGCACTTAAATCGAAAGATTGAGCATTAGAAGGGTAAGGAATAAAATGAGGTAGTTCATGGGTGGAACTATAGGAAAGAATGCAAAGAATCACTAGCAAAAATTCAAGCATAGGGGGTATGTTAGAAAAAAATAAAACATAAAGAAAAATGGTGGAAAAAAGACAACACATCTCCCAAGTATATTTAATCATCGCTAGTGAATTTCTAACATTCAAGTGCTTAAAGAAAGAGGGCCTACTCGTAGTGATGCGATGGAACATGTGAAAATTGAGTTCAGATGAGTATGCGGTCAAATTAATTGTTGTATTATATTAAAGTTCTTAGGAGGTTAGCCACTTTTATCCAAATATATCATACTCGTCCCTTAATCTGCATTACAACTAATTGTAGCTACTGGACGGGTTGGACCAGGATGGTGGTAAAATGACCTAGCCCATCCGGTTATCATAACAGAATGGGTAGCGGGCTGGGTATTATCGGGTTCAATTGGGCCCGTCCAGGTTCGGACTCTCCGGTTCGAACCGGGCAGCTAATTGTTCTTTTCATTTTATTTTATTTTATATTTTCAGTTAATGTAATTGATACTAGAGAGTTTACAAACTTCTAAGCTATAAATAAGAATTTTCAAGAAATAAACTAAAGTCATATTTGAAATTAAGTGCTAATATGACCAATATGTAAGGATAAAATTTAAAATGCTTTTATTGAATAATACTTAAAATTAAATTTTCAAGTTCTATTTTAAATTTTTTTTTTTTGAACTTGCAACTAAATGTTTACAAAAACTATTAAAAATACAAAAGAATACATTCATATGTTTTGCCTTATTTTTGTAAATTCTTCCATGTCAACATGAGCATCTGAGCCTTTTGGAATGCTTAATCGGAACCATTTAGTACTATATCTTCAAATTCCTGATCCTCCCGTGCATCTGCCTCTTCACGTCCTTGATTGAGCTGCTTTTATCTAATATAATATCTTGACCACATTAGAACTTCCAAAGTATTTCTACCTAATGAGTGACAAATATCTCCTAGTTGTTGTCTTGCTTGGCTAAATGCACTATTTGATGCAACTTTTAGAATTGGCACCATTAGCTCGTATATTGATGAAAGAACATAAAATTGTGATGAGTTGCTTTTCTACCAAGCCCATAGTAAAAATTCCTTTGTGCGGATTCGTTACCTTTTATAAGTAGAAGTATAGTTCATCAATAATCTTGCTACTGGGTTGGTGCTCTTTATGAGTGGACCAAATAGCATAACCTTCAATACCGTCATCTCCCCCCTAGAAGCCGATGTGAATGTAGATTCCGAACTTAACGAAATATTTGCATTAACATCTACAATAGAGGAAGCATCAACTATTAGCATAATAATTGTATAAAACATGTATATTTGCATTTAGGTCAGAAATACAAGTATGAAAATTAGGGGTTTTAGTTGGTCCAATATTCATATAAATATATAAAGCATTGATTAATTGGCAACAAGCAGCCATCTACATAGAAGAGTTTAAAACATTACCAAATAGGTAAGTTGAATAAATATGATAGAGATATTTCTTGAATTTTTCTTGCATTAATTCAATAGCATAATTATATCATTCTTTAGCCTCGAATTGAGATAGTAAAAGAGAAATTGCAGTTATATGTATTAAACCAATTGTTATAGTAGGATAATAAGCTCTAGAAAACTCAAGTGTAGCGATATAAAATTTATATAAAATTTTTACTACATTTCAATGACAATCCAAGTATTAAATATTAACAAACAGTTAGGATCCTTACAATTCCCATTAGCAACTTCAGTTACAGACAATCTATAATGATAGAAACATTTTAAGAATGCATAAGTATAATCCAACTAGTAACTATTTCTTCTGGTATAAGTCTTGGTTTTAGGTTATAATGCACACATTTTTCCGCAAATTCCTTTAATCTAGCACTCATATTGTTTCCTTGAATACCAACTCTTTGAACTAAAGTAATATCATCTTTAAATAAATTAAGGTTATTTTTAATAATTTAATTATAAACATGACATGCACATCTAACGTGAAAGATTAAATCAAGCTGCATTTTTTATAGTGAACTAATAGTATTTTTGTTAGAATCAAATCAAAATACATACACAAAATTTTTTCATTAAGGTTGTAAGATTTAACAACTTCATCGATAGTGTGATAACCCGATAGGTAATCTTATGTTTTAGAACCTAATTTTATGTTGTGAAGCTTTAAATACCTCATATTATCCCTCTTCAATTTGTGCACAGTCCGGGTGTTTTTTTCGGAAAGCTTTTATGGTAAAAACTGAGAAATATATGAAATTTTTATCTTAAAATCTATTTGAGTTGAATTCTATCAATGTTTTGGGAAAATGAACCCAAATTTGTATTTTGATAGTCCTGGTGGGTCCGTATCGTGATTTAGGAGTTGGGCGTATGCCCGGAATTGAATTCGGAAGTCCCTAGCCTGAGTTATCACACTTTATTGAAATTTGAAAGTTTAAAACCTTAATGACTTTGAAAGTTTGACCAATGTTTGACTTTATTGATACCGTGTTCGTATTTTAGTTCCAGAACCCGGTATAGGTCCATTACTATATTAATGACTTATCTGTCAAATTTGGTGAGAAACAAAGTTGGTTTGGCATGATTCGGACGTCCGGTTGTGAAAAAATTAAAGTTCATGAGTTTTCTTGAAAATTACCTTTGATTTGATGCTAAATTCATAGTGTTAGTTATTTTGGCGATTTGATCACGCGAGCAAGTTTGTATGATATTTTTAGACTTGTGTGCATATTTGGTTTAGAGTCCCGAGGGTTCCGGTGAGTTTTGGATAGGCTACTGAGTGAAATTGGACTTAGAAGCATTGCTGGTGTGCTTCAGTTCTGATGCAGACATCTGACCTCGCAATTGCAAGGTCAGGCTTAGCATTTGCGACCTCTGCTAGGTTCGCATGTGCGAGCAACTCCTCGCATTTGCAAAGAGTAGATGGGGCACCTCAAGTTTGCAATTGCAAACAAAACTTCACATTTGCGAAGTGGACAGGGGGTACAGTGATTGCAATTGCGATCAAACGGTCGCATTGGCGGAAGATCATAGTTCGCAGTTGCGAACAAGTCATTGCAAATGAGATGATAGCAAAGATGGAAGGACTTCGCATTTGCGATTGTTTCTTTGCATTTGCGGAGTTCGCACTTGCGAACCTCAGGTTGCAAATGCGACATCTGCTAATGATCGAAATGGGAGTTAGACGAGATTTTTGTTCATTCTTCAAATTTTCAAACCAAGAAAATCCTAGAGCCGATTTTTCAAGGAACTCTTCTTCCCCAAATCATTGGTAAGTGATTCTAATCCATTTTCTTTCAATCTTTCACTACATTTCTTAAGATTTCAACCTAAAATCTAGTATTTTCATAGTGAAAATTGGGGGTTTGGGTAGAATCGGGGATTTTTGTAAAATTGAGATTTAGACCTCAAATTGAGGGCGGATTCCAAAACAAAATACATAACTGGGCTCGGGGGTGAATGGGTAATCGGGTTTTGATCCGAATTTTGGGTTTGGAGCAAGCGGACTGACAACGCCTCACCCACACTACTATATAAGTATGAAGGCAGGGGTCGTGTAGCTTTTACCCGAATGGTCGGGATCGAATCCACAGGGAGCCTATAGATGGGAGTGAGTATGTAAGTGATCTAGAAGGGTCGAGTGTTTCTAATTGCACTTCTAAACATTGGTTGGTGTTGAACTATACTAAATGTATTATATTGTTTGTAAGCTAATTAATGACTAACTTTGTTTTGTTTTTGTTGTTGTTTTCTAATATTGATAAGGGCACTAGGGTCGTGACTGTGGCGTAGGTGGATACACAAAGGGATTCAATTCTAAGGTCGGGGAATTTGCTAGGGATATAGCTATAACCAAAGCATGAAGGTGCTCACTCTATACCTCTTGGTAGTTTGAGTGATTATACCCTAATTTCCTCTCTCGAGTCCAATTGGGTGCCCAATAATCAAGCAATATAGGCTTAGGTAGGGTGTTACTCTCTCGAGTTTTAACCCGTTAATTAGGGCTTAAGTAGGGTTTTACCATTTCTGGGTTTAACCCCTTTGATTGGGGCTACCAATCTCTTTATAATGCCCTAATTTCCTATTAGGCTAATTTCTAGACTCAAGTCTTCTTTCTCAAGAAAGACCCAAGTCATGAAAAGGTTAATTAGTGTTTGCAACCACTAATTATAGCAATAAAAACCTTGAAATAGCCTAAATAGCCAACACCCATTAATTTCCCAACCTTAATTTCAAAACCCCATTATATACCCACACCAGGGTTGAGCCACAACCCTAGCTAATGGGTCTAGCTACTCATAATCAAAGATGAGAACAATATACCCACACCAGGGTTGAACCACTAATTATAGCAATAAAAACCTTGAAATAGCCTAAATAGCCAACACCCATTAATTTCCCAACCTTAATTTCAAAACCCCATTATATACCCACACCAGGGTTGAGCCACAACCCTAGCTAATGGGTCTAGCTACTCATAATCAAAGATGAGAACAATGATAGAGAAGAAGAATACCCCATTTAATTGATTCCTAACAATGAAATTGAAGTTTTCAATGTTAAAAATGCAAGAATAAAGCTAAAGAAATAAGAACCCTAAAATATTCACGAGCTCTCTACTATGAAAAACAGCTGATATAGTCTATTTATAGTCTCAAATTTTAGGATAAAAATACCCCTGCAGGACCACCACGGACCGCGGTCCGCGAAAACATTGGGACCTTACTGAATTGCCACCGCGGTCCGTGAAACTTCGACCGTGGCCGTGGTGGATGATGGCCTTAATTTTTGAGCTCACTGGAAAGGCACCGCGATCCGCAAAACCACTACCGCGGCCGCGGTGGCCTTTGTTGTCTTGAGCAGCCTTGTTGGGTTTGATCTTTGTGCCAGATTCACTCCTATTTTGAGCATATTTTAGACTGAATGCCTTCATTTCTGGTTCAATCCTGCAACAAGCACAACGTATAAGCTTTCGGGTCCATTTTGTGTAAAATTGTATCCAAAATTCATGTATAAGGGCACGGAAAACGAGGCAAAAGCCAAGTTATCACGGACCCAGGAGTTGACTTTTGTTAATTTTTTTAATAATGACGTAAATTGAATCCTTTGCAATCTTGAGTAGTTCCTAAGGCTTAATTTTAATCGTTTGGTTGGTAATTTGCTAGATATTGTAGGTTCAGAGGTTTGTTTGAAAGGCAAAGTTGTGATTGAGCATTAAGTGATCTTGGAGAGACGTAAGTGTCGTGGTTAACCTTGACTTGAGGGAATTAGGAATGTGAGCGGCGTATATGCGAGGTGAAGATTTCTTATGCGCCATCAAATTATCTATTTTCCCTGATTTTCCGATTTTCTTTAATTATCTCTTTCCCCGTCTTAACTGTTTTGTGCTCTAAATGTTTTCCATGCTTAAATGCTACCTATTAATTAATGTCTTCTCCTGTTAATGGCGTTAGATGTTTTCATAGTCTTGCGATTTCCTGCTATTTGCTTAAATTGGTTTATTTTCACCTTCTACTTGTCAATTACTGGACTGGTTTCGCTGTGTAGTATTACTTATGTAGGTTTTCATGTTGTACAAGGTTCCCTTTTTGGCTCAATTTTGTATTTATGGATCGTAAAGGCTTTTGGTGATTTGAATTGTTAATTTTTAGGTGCACATTGAGTATTTGGTATTGATATGGTGGGATCGGGTTTCACGCTGCAACAAGTGAAATACGGGTGGATAGACAGGTGGAATAAGGGTGAATTTGTATTGTATGGTGGGATCGGTTTGCATGCTGCAACATGTGGAATAAGAGTGAATTTTTTCGGTGAATAAAGGTGAATTATGATACTGATATTGTGATATAGTGAGATCGGGTTGTGCATCGCAACATATAAACATATTATTTATTGTTGTTGATGTTGTTACGGTGAAATAAGGGAGGATTCTGTGTTGTACGGTGGGATCAGGTTGCGTACCGCAACAACCTATTTGTTTCTATTTCTTTGAGTTGTGTTGGTTTTATGGTATTTTCATTTGAACTCTAAGGATTGGTAATTCTGAATGTCACTGGCTCATTTTTTGAGGTTGTAGCTATTATTTTTAATTGACTGCCTTACTCGCTCTGTATTTTTCCTTTTCTGTCTTTATTATATACTTCATACAAGTTGTAGTGTGAGTGACCCACCTTAGCCTCGTCACTACTTTGTCGAAGTTAGGCTCAGCACTTACAGAGTTCATGGGGTCAGTTGTACTCATACTACACTCTGCACTTCTTGTGCAGATTTTAGCATTGGTCCCAGCTGATCGTGAGGCGTAGCAGCTCAGATTGGCTTGTTGGAGACTCGGGGTAGATCTGCTAGAGTCCACAGACCTTGAAGTCCCCTTTTATTTTCCCCTATTTTTACAGTGTCTTTTCGTTCAATACAGTTCTATTTCTTTCACTCTATATGTAGAAAACCTAGAAGCTCGTGAATTGTGACTCCAGATCCGAATTATAGTAAATATTATGGTAATTTGTATTATTCTGCACTCGGTTTATTTCATTTTGGCTTAATTGACTTTATTTACTGAAATTGAATAAAAATTGGCTCAAAGGTCCTCTAACGTTGACTTGCCTAGAAGGTGAAATGTTAGGCTCCATCACGGTCCTGAAGGTGGGAATTCCGGGTCGTAACAAGTTGGTATCAGAGCACTAGGTTGCCTAGGTCTCACGATTCATGAGCAGGCTTAGTAGAGTCTGGAGGATCGGTACGGAGACGTTTGTACTTATCTTCTAGATGCTATGAAGTTGAGGAAATATTTCACTTCTATTCTTCTCTGTCATGCGATTTTATTCTGCCATTGCTAATTGAACTCTTCTATTCTTGTCCTTCCGTAGATGGAGAGGACACGTGTTACGTCTTCAGCCAGACAGCAGTTAGAGCCCCCAATGGAAGCCGATGTAGGGGCAGAGCTCAACCTAGGGCTCGAGCATCAGCACCAGCAGTGGAGCCTCAGGTGGAGTTTGATGACGAGGCTCCCGCTCAGACTGTGCTTGTTTGACCAGCTCAGGTCCCGGAGGGGTTCATCGCCACCCCGGTGCTTCAGGATGCTCTAGTCTGTTTGGTGGGCCTTATGGAGAGTGTGGCCCAGGCCGGTACATTTATTATGGCACCAACCATCTCTTAGGCTAGGGGAGGAGCATATACTCTCGCTACTCACACCCCGAAGCAGATGGCTCCTCAGTATCAAACTCTAGTAGCCCTTCCAGTTGGGGTAGTTCAGCCAGTTGTTGCAGCACAAGCCAGTGATGAACCCGCCATGTCTGTTGAGGATTTATTGATATTGGACAGGTTTACTAAGCTCTTTCCAGTTCACTTTAGTGGGGCATCTTCAGAGGACCCTCACGATTATCTTAGTAGCTGATATGAGGTGCTACGGAACATGGGTATAGTGGAGACCAATGGGGTCGGTTCTGCTGCATATCAAATGATGGGTTCTGCCAAGAAATGGTGGAGGGATCATGTGTTTATCAAACCAGTTGGGTCACCTGCTCTTACTTGAGACCAGTTCTCGCAGCTATTCCTAGAGAAAGTTTTCCCTATCACATTAATAGAGGAGTATCATCCGCAGTTCGAGTGTCTCCAGCAAGGCAGTATGACTGTTACTCAGTATGAGACTCATTTTGTAGATCTGGCCCGTCATGATTTTCTTTTTCTTCCTACCGAGAGAGAGAGAGAGAGGGTGAGGAGTTTTATTGAGGTACTTGCTCATCCTATCAAGTTGCAGATGGCCAAGGAGATCGGGAGTGATATTTCTTTTCAGATAACTGCCAATGTCGCTAGGCGAGTCGAGATAGTTCTTTCATAGGGGGGAGGTCAGGGGTTTGACAAGAGGCCTCGTTATTCTGGTGGGTTCAGTGGTGCCTCATCTAGAGGAATGGGTGCTTTTGGTAGAGGCCATCCTCTCAAGCCATTTCATTCAGTACTCCAGGCGTCCCACAATGCTTCATGGAGTCGTGGTCCTTATGTGCCTCATTCAGGGCAGCCAGCTTACAGTGCGCCATCAACCCATATCAGTGCACCTCCTATTCAGAGTTATTACCGTGGTTATCCGGCCCGTTTGGGTCAGTCTTAATTTTTTCAGTCACAACACTAGGATGGATATTTTAAGTGTGGCGGCTTTGGGCATATCAGAAAGACCTATCCGGGATTATTGGGTGGCACGCCAAAACATCATGGTTCTCGTGCCATGGTCCCGGCACCAGTTGCTAAACTTCCTGCTTAGCCAGCCATAGGCAAGGGTCAAGCAGCCAGAGGTAGAGGTCAAACTATTAGAGGTGGAGGTCAGGCCGTTTGAGGTGGAGGCCAGCTAGTTAGAGGTCGTCCCAGGGACTTGGTTTAAATTGGTGGGGCCTAGCCCCTATGTTATGCTTTCCTAGATAGGCTTGAGGCTGAGTCATCTAACACTGTTATCACAGGTACTGTTTCAGTTTGCAGTAGAGATGCTTCAGTTCTATTTGATCTGGGTTCTACTTATTCCTACATGTCATCCTATTTTGCTTCATATTTGGTTGTGCCTCGTGATTCTTTGAGTGCTCCTTTGTATGTGTCCACACTTGTGGGAGATGATATTGTTGTAGATCGTGTGTGTTGTTTGTGTGTGATTACTATTGGGAATCTTGAGACTAGCATAGATTTTCTTCTTCTTGATATGGTTGATTTTGATGTCATTTTTTATATAGATTGGCTATCACCTTATAATGCTATATTGGATTGTCAGGCCAAGACCGTGACCTTAGCCTTGCCGGGTTTGCCTCGATTAAAGTAGAGAGGTACTTCTGGCATTTCTACCAGCATGGTCATATTTTATGTGAAGGCTCGACATATGGTCGAGAAGGGGTGTCTAGCTTATTTGGCTTATGTCCGTGATTGCAATTCGGAGGTTCCTTCCATGGATTCAGTACCAGTTGTTCGTTAGTGTCCAGAGATGTTTCCTGCAAACCTGCCAGGAATGCCACCCGACAGGGATATTGACTTCTGTATTGAGTTGGCTCCGGGCACTCAACCCATCTCCATTCCGCCATACTGTATGGCCCTGATATAGTTGAAAGAATTGAAGGAGCAATTGTAAGATTTTCTTAATAAGGGCTTCATTAGACCTAGTGTCTCGCCCTGGGGTGCACCTCTGTTGTTCGTGAAGAAGAAGAAGAAGAAGAAGGATGGATCGATGATGATGTGCATATATTATAGGCAGTTGAACAAAGTCACCATCAAGAACAATTATCCTTTGCTGAGGGTTGATGAATTATTTGATAAGCTTCACGATTCCAAGGTGTTTTCGAAGATTGATTTGAGGTTTGGCTACCATCCGCTGAGGATTAGGGCATCCGATATCCCTAAGACAGCTTTTCGGACGCGGTAAGGGAATTATGACTTTCTAGTGATGTCCTTTAGCTTGACAAATGCCTCGGTAACATTTATGAATTTGATGAACCGAGTGTTCAAGCCCTATTTGGACTCCTTTGTGATTGTGTTTATTGATGATATCTTGATCTACTCCCGCAATTGAGAGGATCACGAGCAGCATCGTCAGATTGTACTTCAGACTCTGAGAGACAACCAATAATATGTTAAGTTTTAAAACTACGAGTTTTGGTTGGATTCAACCACTTTCTTGGGGCACGTTGTATCAGAAGAGGGTATTTATGTGGTTCTTAAGAAGATTGAGGGAGTTCAGAACTGTCCTAGACCCATTTCTGCCACGGAGATTTAGAGTTTCTTGGGTTTGACGGGTTATTACCGTCGATTTGTGGAAGGGTTCTCATCTATAGCAGCACCGTTAACTCGGGTGAGTTTCGGATAGGCTACTAAGTGAAATTGGACTTAGAAGCATTGCTGGTGTAATTAAGTTCTGATGCAGGCATCTGACCTCGCAATTACGAGGTCAGGCTTCGCATTTGCGACCTCTGCTAGGTTCTCATTTGCGAGCAACTCCTCGCATTTGCAAAGAGTAGTTGGGGCACCTCAAGTTTGCAATTGCAAACAAAACTTCGCATTTGCGAAGTGAGACAGGGGGGTACAGTGATCGCAAATGCGATCAAACGGTCGCATTTGCGGAAGAACATAGTTCGCAGTTGCGAACAAGTCATACTAGTGTCGATCAAGCTTCCGGCTTCAGAGACAAATCCGCTTTGGACCAAAGAAAGGAGGAATTATTGATGGATAATTTACAAGAAATAAAGGGGGATCTTGGGGGCCGATTGGTCAGACGACGACTACTTCACTTATTATTTTAGTATTAGCCGCCTATCCCAGAATGGAATGTGATGGAATATAAATAACGCGAAATGCTAGCGGTACAGGGTCGATTGTTTTGGGGGGATAGTCTTGTGAAAAAGCAAGCTTATCCCCGCCCCGACCGGCAGCTGCTAGGTTTCCCCATCTCTTCTAAACTTCCCCCGGTCTTCGGCCCGAGCTGTATGAGGCAAAAACTCATCCCACGTACGGTTCGGAGGCCGAGCCCCACTTAGCCTTTCTATAGTCTTTCTTCCCCTCTTCCCTCAAAGCGCGCTCTTTCATCCATGCGCATGGTTCTTACTTTTATTCCCCCCCACAAAGAGCTGTGGGCCAGGTTGCTTTGCTTTATCACATCAATCAGTGTGTAGTGGGCAAGCTCTTTCCCAAGTCGCTGAGCTGTTTAACAGAGGGAAGGTCAAAGAGCTGTGGGGCTAGGAGTGTTCTCAATCTTAGCATTCCGAGACAAACCTGGGTCGTCGAACTAAATCTCAGCATTGGCCATAAAAACGCGTTTGAAGGCCTATTTCTAGGACCGATAGGGAGGGGTCTAAAACTGGAATTTTTGCTATATCAACCTTCCAAACCAAAAGGGGATTCCGTTGGCTATATAATCGTGCGGTTACTGGGAATTTAAAAACCAATTTCCTTCATAAATTCTCCGATCTAACGGTCAGCTCAGTCAGAGCGGAAGCGGTCAGGCAAGGTTATCGTCAGACAATGTAGTGCAAGAGACCGGATAGCGCTTTCCATATGAAGAAGGCGACTACAATGGGAGACGAAGGAGACGTGGGCTTGCCATATAGATGTAGCGCTTGCAAGGCAATTCAGACAATGTTAGCAAGATGTAGCGCTCCCACGTGCGGTTCGGAGGTCGAGCCCCACCCCAGCAGTAAGGGCGTGGTATTGTTAAAGGATGTACACCTCTTCCTCATGGATAGATGGTGCCACCGTGCTGTACAAAATCCTCTATTTACGATTCTCTCAAATACGAATTTTCTTTATCAACATGATAGAGAGAAGAGAGACACCATTCAATTAGCCGGGCATAAGCTCTCCCCTTGCTTTGCTCATTTTCTCTTGATACGCTTACCATGCCCGTTTAGGTTTTCAAGAAGTAGACACGGGCAGGGAAAGGCGATCGCCCAAGAAAGGGATTCAGCCCCGGCAAATGCGATGCAGTGAAAGACGCTGCGGACTATGTGGCCGGTGAAGTAAAATATATGCCGGCAGCTAGCCAACTCCGCTTTCTAACGAGGTTAAGGCGTGACCTAGAAAAAGGAAATAGCTAGACCTGGGTTCTTATCGAATGAGAAGTTCGAAGATGAAGACCAGGTTCAGCACGAAATCATAAAGGTTTGAGGACCTGCCCAACCCAAGACGACAAGGTGGTAACGGAACTACAGCAACTCCGGAACGCATCATGCGGTTTCTTTCAACGCATGTGTTATGACCTAGGAGAACTCATGCGACTATTGGCGTTGGGGAAGACATGCGTTAGGTAAACCAACCGCACATTTCAAATGCGATGATAGCAAAGATGGAAGGACTTCGCATTTGCGACTGTTTCTTTGCATTTGCGGAGTTCGCACTTGCGAACCTCAGGTTGCAAATGCGACATCTGCTAATGATCGAAATGGGAGTTAGACGGGATTTTTGTTCATTCTTCAAATTTTCAAACCAAGAAAACCCTAGAGGCGATTTTTCAAGGAGCTCTTCTTCCCGAAATCATTGGAAATTGATTCTAATCCATTTTTTTTCAATCTTTCACTACATTTCTTAAGATTTCAACCTAAAATCTAGTGTTTTCATAGTGGAAATTAGGGGTTTGGGTAGAATTAGGGATTTTTGTAAAATTGGGATTTAGACCTCAAATTGAGGTCAGATTCCAAAATAAATTACATAATCGGTCTCCGGGGTGAATGGGTAATCAGGTTTTGGTCCGAATTTCTAAACTGGACCTAGCGGGCCCGGGAGTTGACTTTTGTTGACTTTTTCAACAATAATCTACATTGAATCCTTTACAATTGAGTATTTGGTATTGATATGGTGGGATTGGGTTTCACGCTGCAATATGTGAAATAAGGGTGGATAGACAGGTGGAATAAGGGTGAATTTGTACTGTACGGTGGGATCGAGTTGCTCGCCGCAACAGGTGGAATAAGGGTGAATTGTTCTAGTGAAATAAGGGTGAATTATTATACTTATATTGTAATATGATGGGATAAGGTGGCTCCCCGCAACATATATACATATTATTTATTGTTTTTGATGTTGTCAATGTGAAATAAGGGAGGATTCTGTGTTATACGGTAGGATCAGGTTGCGCACCGCAACATTCTATGTGTTTCTGTTTCTTTGAGTTGTGTTGGTTTTATGGTATTTTCATTTGAACTCTAAGGATTGGTAATTCTGAACGTCACTGGCTTATTTATTGAGGTTGTAGCTATTTTTTCAATTGACTGCCTTATTCGTTATGTATTTTTCCTTTTCTATCTTTATTATATATTGCGTACAAGTTATAGTATGAGTGACCCGCCTTAACCTCGTCACTACTTCGTCGAGGTTAGGCTCGAAACTTATAGAGTACATGGGGTCAGTTGTACTCATACTACACTCTGCACTTCTTGTGCAGTTTTTGGCATTGGTCCTAGCTGATCGTGAGGCATAGCAACTCAGATTTGCTTATTGGAGACTTGAGGTAGATCCGCTGGCGTCCGCAGACCTTGAAGTCCCCTTTTATTTTCCCCTATTTGTACTGTTTCTTTTTGTTCAAAACAGTTGTAAATCTTTCAGACCTTGTTTGTATAAGATCCTAGAAGCTCGTGAATTGTGACTCCATATCTGAATTGTAGTAAATATTATGGGCATTTATATTATTCCGCACTCGATTTATTTCATTTTGGCTTAATTTACTTTATTTACTGAAATTGAATAATAATTGGGTTAACGGTCCTCTAACTTTAGCTTGTGTAGCAAGTGAAATGTTAGGCGTCATCACGGTCCCGAAGGGGGAAATTTCGAGTTGTGACAGATAGTAGTAGAAATAAATACGGCAGTATGACTTTGATCTTCATCAAATTTAAAAGCGAGTATACGTTTTTGCATTATAAAATTATTATCAATCCCATGACATATAACTGTCAAATAATCATTTTTATTAACAAAACGATAAATATAAGAAGTAAGAGAAACTCTACAAGAAATATTAACAAACAAATAACATATATATGTCCGATACTGTCCATAAAGCCTAAAGATATCAACTCTGCAAGTAAATCTAGGAACATCTTTTGATAATGGATCTTTGAATATAAGTAACACGATATGGTGAAGAAGAAAAATCTAAAAGATAAACAACCTAAGACAATCATTTTAGCTAATTCTTCTAAATTTTTCATTGGATAATATTTACCAAATAGACCGCAAGCATTGTGGGTTAAGTTTTTATACGACAGATTGCTCATCAACACCCCAAGCGATATGGTGGTTATTCACCACGTGTCTACGAAGTTGGCCAGTCCCTCCTTACTTACCATCGGTCTCATGTTTATAAAGCTCATCACAAATCATATATTTTACATAATCCTATCTTCCAGTCTAGTAAAAAAATTTCAACATTTACTTCTTAATTTTCGGTATTCTTAATAAGGAGAGGAGGCCTACCCATACTATGGCCACCCCTATTAGTTTGATTAGTAGTACCGGATGTAGATAATGATGTTTCAAGATTATCAGGTGACTTAATATTATCTAAATTAGGTATAATCTTCTTGTAATTTCTCAATAGTCTACGTTTATATTTTCTGGTGAACTTTCAAAAATATGTGTAATATTATTTGCATTAATAGTACTAGAAGAAGCATGATCACCACTTTTTTTTTACTCTACCACTATAATCATTTTTAGCTTTTATTGTGCAAATTATAATAACCTAGCTAATAATTCAAAAAATAAATACCAAAGAAGAGAAAAAGATAAATGAGTATACCAGAATGCCACACTAATTTTAAAATTCAAAACCCATAATAGCACATTCAAGTCTTCACTTGATAATTCATAATTTTATAGTGGCTACACAATTAAAATTGAAATAAATTAGGAATGACAATTAATTGATAGCACTTCAAGAGAGAATGTAGAAATATAGAGAATCAGAGATTGTTGTGGGAAAACATGAATAAGAGGAAGGCAATTTATAGTTTTTAAAGGTTAAAATTGTAATTTATCAATTATTAGAGGTGGCGGGCTATTTTTTTATGATGAAGGCCGAATGGCCTCTTCAAAAAAAAGAGTCGTCGAGCAACGGTCTATTCAAATTCTGACAGTTTCCAATGGTCAGATTTTTGAAAAAACAATTACGATTATATCGGACGGACCGACTGGAACCCAATAAGGAACTGGTAATTCCTTATGGTCCAGTGACACTCTGATGCATCGGTACCACGAAAAGGCATGTACCACACCTCGAATAACCCCCTATACAACCCGCCATACGTCTTTCTTATCCAACCGGTTGACTCGGGTTGAATCGAGTAGAATCGGGTCGTAAATAGGCCAGTCTAGCCCGATTAACACATCTAATTACAATCCTCAATGTCCTATTTGATTCTAGATTTGACAGACTTAGATTAGTCGAGTCCTATACTATGGGCGAGACTATGGTACGACCTCAGGTGGCACATAAATTTCTCGTGAGAGCGAGTAAATTTTTGTTTTTGTGTGCAAGTGTTTAATTTATATTTGACCTCTAGAATTGAATGTCTGGACTATCTCTTTTCTTATTTTATGGTAAGGTAACGTGATCTCATGATGGATATGTAACGTTTTTAAACTTCTTTTGATGGGGTGAATGTGTGAGCCAAGAGTACGAGTAACAATGAGTCGGTCATTTACGTAAGGTAGTTGTGTGACAGATTGTTTGAATGATTTGAAATTGGTTACTTGGCATGTAGTGTTGGGAAGTATGTGCGAAATGTGTATGCCTGTCATGGCCCAAATCTTAACATGTCGTGATTATCACTGTACTAGGAAAGCCGACAATCACAAAATAACTATGTATTTTAATTTGAAAGAATGATATATTGAATTTAACAGTAAAAATCTCATAAATAACCGAAAGGAATAGCTGCGACTCAAATACAAAATCCCCAAAGATCCAGGTGTCATCGAGTACACGATCTACTAAATGACAATACAGTCAAAAACTTCTAATACAATTGTCTGGAAAGATAACAATGCCAAATAAACTGAAAAGAAGGAGAGTCGAGGTCTGCGGACGCTAAAGCAGCTACCTCAAAAGTTTCCAAGCAAGTCTAGCAACCACCGGGTCCAGATGCACCAGGATCTGCACACGAGTGCAGAGTGTAGTATGAGTACAACCGACCCAATGTACTCAATAAGTAACAGGACGAACCTTGGTATGAAAGTAGTGACAATCTCATATAGGTACAGTCCAAATCCAAATAATAACAGTACAAATATGACAGGAAAATGATAGTAATAACTCAGAGAAATCTCATAATCAATTGTACACAGTACAGAAATGTAAATATACTTTCATGTTCAACAGTTTAGGCTCAATATTAATAAAATATTCCAAGTATAGAGCATGAGGAATATTATATATCTATGTCTATATGTCAAATATGCATGTCACCTGTAATGCAACAGAGTCACAATTACCACGGCCCCATATGCTCGTCATCTAGCATGTGTGTCACCTCAACACGAACTGCATAACACGTAGTTTAGGGATTCATATCCTCAATACCAAGTTTAGAAGTGTTACTAACCTCAAATCGCGCAAATCCCTACTCCAACAATACCTTGCCTCACGAATCGGCCTCCGAATGACTCGTCTCTAGCCACAAACAACTTAACACAATCAATACAAGCTATAGAAATCGATTCCATACGATAAAGCTAAGTTTTTTAACCAAAGTCAAAAAGTCAACCTGGGGTCCACGTCTCGGAATTCGATAAAATTTAAAATTTTTGATCACCCATTCAATAACGAGTCCAACCATACCAAAATCATCCAATTTCGACCTCAAATCACCTTTCAAATCCTCAAAATATAGTCTATGAAGTTTCTACAATATTTTCCAATCAACTTATTAAAACTCCCTTCAAGAATCGCCCAAAACCGAGGTATCTAGCTAAAAATATGAAAAATGGATCCGAACCCTCGATTTGAAATTAAATATCTGCTGCCCAGATGTCCTTCTTCACGAAGCAAAAAATCCTCAGCTGCCCAAAATCCTCCTACGTGAACACGAGACCTCCCTCGCGATCACGATGACCAATGAACACAAGCCTACGTGAATGCGAACTAACTCTCGCGAATGTGAAGGCCTACAAGCCAGTTGCCCTACCTGCCTCATCCTTCTATGCGAATGCAATTTCCCTCTCGCGATCATGATCACTCCCAACTATGCTTAATAAAAAGGACTAAGCGGTCGTTGTCAATATATTCTGGGTATTAAGCCTAGAGTCGAATCCCACGGGGAATTAACCTACCAATCACAGTTATCAGACACACTCAATTCCACGTACTCAACTTCCAAGATATTTTGAATAACAATTGGTTGTTTTTCTACTAACTATTACTTTATGAAACTAGATTAACTAAGAGCTAACTAACAATGGGTTGTAAACAATAATGAGAAGGATCTTAGGTTATGATTTCCCCTATTGACGGAATCCCTTCCTGCTATGTTTCATATAAATTCGCCTAGTCGTCTCTATCGATCATGAGCACTCTTCCTACCGTAAATCTCCCCCAAGTAATTACGACAATTTACTAGACATACTCTCCCGAGTTACGCTAGCTGACTTTTATTACAGCTCACTTAGATTGCACCCAAGGTTTCGTTATCCCTAATCCCACCTNCAACAAATAGAGATTAAATTTGGCAAATCTATATTAACATAGCAAGAGTTTCATCCTTCAACAGGTTCCATCAAAACCTTAGACTAAATGTTTAGCTACTCATAATAAAATAAGACAAAGCAATAAAATAATTCATGATTCTCAAAATAATAATAAAAGAAGAAGAATGAAAACTCTAATGGTGTTTTGCTCTTTCTCCCACTTGTTCTTGTCTCCAAAATAAGTCTAAAACAAGTTTAACCTTGACTTGGGCGAGTCCACATTTTGCACTTAAGTCCCTCAATTTTTCTGCCTATCTCCAGGTCGCCCACGACCGCGAACCAACCACGGTGCGACTGCGGTGGATTATGCCTATACTATTTTTTCTCCTTTGTCCACCACGTTCCAGTCGCGGTTGACTATTATCCAGTCGTTCTAGCCTTTTCTTGCTTGTTTTTCATCTGGACTTTTCTCATTTGGCCTTGTATCTACATATTTGACTCCAAAATACTCCATATTATCTTCCAACTCTGAAGTAACTCCTGCAAAGCATAAAACCTTTAATTAGAGCATTTTGTTATCATTTAGCACTTAAAACATCAATAAAGCATGGTTAACTTAGAGCATAAATAGCATCTACATCGCATAATATAGGATACTATCAACACCCCACACTTAAATCGTTGCTAGTCCTCTAGCAACAAAACCATACTCTATAGGCCTAATCATCACAGGGTAACTTCCCCACTCCTCGCACCAAGAACAATTCAAACTGGTAGACTACCTCAACATAACATCCAAACCTCAAGAGTGGACTCTCTCTCTCAAGCCACACAATGTCCCTAACCGGATTTCCTACTCTCAGTCAGAGGTCCAAATTTACTTTCCTTTCACAAATCAAGTGCCTACTCACCACAAAGAGACTTATATCATAATTATGACAATTCACACACTGAGGAATTCAAACAAGTAAGATTTCCCTCACCCTCATAAAGAAGTTCTCATGTCACATAAAACGCACCATAGGTTTGCCCTTAGTGTAATACTCAACTAATCGATCTCCTTTAGTCTAGAATCAAGTAGGACTTTATTTGGTTGTAATGTAGGCTGCGGGACAGGTAGAATATATATATATATATATATATATATATATATATATATATATAAGAATGGTACACCTCCCTAAGCACTTTAATACATTTTTTTCTTCACGTTTAAGCCCATACTTTTGTCAAACAATTATTCCACCTTTTCATCATTGTGTTATACCCTTTACTTCTTTAAGCATACTTTTTTCAAAAGCCACCACCATTTGAGACTTCATTCTTTTATTATTATTATTATTATTATTATTATTATTATTATTATTATTATTATTATTATTATTATTATTATTATTATTATTATTATTATTATTATTATTATTATTATTATTATTATTATTATTATTATTATTTTCCAGTTCCTGTGGCTTCTAATGTTCATTATCACACTGTGCACCTTTATCTAAATTCTTTTGGTTCCACTCAAAAGCCCAACCAACCACCCCACACTTTAACTCTTCCATGTTCGTTACAACTCAAGTGCTTCTATAAGGTGATAGGGTTCAAAAGATAGTCAATTCAAAAATTGGGTCAAGTTTGTAATGTGGTTGCCAAAGAAAACAAGATTACTAGCTCAAAGAGGTTAACTATGGTATATACAATCAGGTGGGTAGAAACGTATATAAATAGGTTTAACAAAGAAACACCTATATCATTTTCTAGACCAATTAAAGCTACTATTTCGCTTCGTACACACACAGGGAAAGTTCTAGGCATTGAATGTTAGCACAGAATACACACATGGCACATGACTCAGTCAGTTCGGATCATCAGACACTCTGCTCAAAGTATTTTCAGCCAAATGAGGAACATGCAATTTAAGGCTTTCTTGCTAGAGTCGACTAGTGAGCCTAAATGTCATGCTAAGTCAATCAATATTCAAGGAACTACGAAGTTTAGGGATCCTATTTCTATTCTTCCCTCACCCAAGACTTCCTAATCTGAAAAGAACAAAACTAACTACACCCGGTTCAAATGGAAACCCTTGGAAAAGAACCGTCATTTAAAGAAAAATCAAGGGGGAGCTGGTAAACTACCTAACAAAAGAAAATCTTAAAGTTTTTGCTATATTAATTCTTTTTTGTTCGACTTAAGACCCTCAAGAGACCCGTCGAGAAGTGTCCGTCTTCAGGCCAAGCCGATGTTAATTAACAGCAAATTAGAATACCAAACAAATCAAAATACTACACAAACTATACAAGAGTACAACAACAACAACCATCCCCCACCCCACACTTAAAATTATGGCATGTCCCCATGTCAAATAAAGTAAAGCAAAGTAAGGTAAGGGGACTTCCCTGGTGCTTAGTCTTGATCGGAGACGGTGCCAGGATCGAGGTGACACGCTCGACCTAACACCCGGAGCCAGCCCATGATCTTTTTCTTGGACCTAGCACTTCCGGTGGCCAAAGTGTCAACTCGATCACCCAGGTCATTGACTGAAGTGAGTATGGCAGCCATATCTTGCTCCAAGGCTGTCATCCAGGTACTCCGGCAGGCCTGTGATGGGCCCGCTTTATCAGCAATTTGCATCGGTGGGGCGGCAACATGCATAGCTCCGTCATCATCATCATCATCGCCCTCATCATCTGCCACAGGCTGGTCCTTCCCAACTATGATTTTACTAGCCTGAATGGGGCTTTTAATTGCAATTTCCCATCGTAGATGGGGTTTTTCGAAACTCGTGAAGCACGACACAGCCGGGTGATCAGGGAAGGGAAGTAGAACCCTTTTCTTTCCTCTGTGGACCGAATGAACATTTTATCTTGAATGAGTCGGGCCACGTCAAAATCATGGTGGTTGACAAAACACCAAATCGCCACTGCTCTTGGCGCATTAACATCTGTCGTATTGCTGGATGGCAGCAGACGGCTGTTGATGATTGTTAGCCAACACATAGCTTCCCAATTGAGAGACTGGGAGTTCAAGGTCATTCTTGGCTTGATCCATATTGGCTCCCTACTAGAGACACAGATGGTTTGAACAATTAGGGTCTATGTGACCGGTGGCCTCTGATAATCTTGGTAGTAGTCTGTATCTCCGGTGAATACCGGCAACCTGTACACTTGGCGGATGGTCTCAAGAGACACATTCACCGGGGTGTTTCTTACTGTAACTACTCTATCGACATGGTCCGAGCAGTTAGCATAGAATTCCCGGACCATCATAACATTGACCTCTTCCATCTCATCAAAGAAGACGTCCAGCTGATGTCGCCTCAACTCGTCGTACATCTGTGGGCATTCAACTCTTAATGCAGCTCTCTCAATGTGCACTTTCGACACCAGCTTTCTAGCGGATTTTGCATTATATCTATCTTGGGCCGCTTTGGACACAAAGTGGTTGTTGTCAAACTGGCTCGAATTTACCTGAGCTCGAGCTCAGAATGACCACCTGACCCACTGGCTGATGCACCTGTGGCACGTCTTTCCCTTGATTGATGCATTTCATCTGACAAATTAAGGGTTACTATTAGTTAGGGTTTGAGATGTGTGACCCTAGGATGGTTACTCAGACTTCACCACCACTACGGTCACATTAACAAGTACAGCTCAATGGGGCAATCTCACAAGCACCTGGTGTGCATTGAACAATGATTTCATAAACTTAGCCCATATAAGTACAAACCCTCCCCCAAATCTACTACAATGACTACGCCTACTTTACCCCACCACAATTGACTTTACCATAACACAAATATGCTTTTTGTACCATGTTTCACACCAAATCAAGCTAAAAATAAGAAAATTCTAACCTTAAACATGTTACAATTCTACCATTAAAGTACACAAAGAAGAAAAAAAAAAAGAAAACTAAGAGAGAAGAGAGAGTTAGGTTAGAGACTTACTTGATGAAGATGAACACGGGTGTGCTTGGAGGATGAGAAGGGAAGAAGGAGTTTGGGGGAGGAAGAGAATGGTGGAGATGAAGTTGTGTGTTGGGGGAGATTTTGTGAGAGAGAGGGGAAAGAAGGGGAGACGGTGGGGAAGTTAGAAAGACAAAGGGGTTGTTGGGAGTGGGGGGGTGGAGGGGGGAGAAGGGGTAGGTTTAGGTTTAATTAGATTGGAAAAAGAAAAAATATATATATAATTAAAAAAAAATTACTTACCTGGCGTCGGCAGAAAGGCCTTAATCCACCGCGGTCGTGGTGGACCGCGGCAGAATAAGTGCATTCCACCGCGGTCGGTCCATGCCCCGACTGCGGTCGCGGTGAACCCAAGGCAGAACAAGTGTATTCCACCGCAGTCCAACCGCGGTCGCGGTGACTTACTTCCGGACTTTATTTTTTTTATCATGTTTTTTACCTTTCCGGAGTTGATTCTTGCCCCCGACTTCTCCACATATGCACCAATCTTCCCCTATACACTAACAACTGGGTTAATATCATACACACTATGTAAAACAACAAATCAAAAGGGAAAAACAACAGAAAACATGGGTTGCCTCCCAAGAAGCGCTTGATTTAATGTCGTGGCACGATGCAGATGAGCGTATTTAAGGCTCGCTCGACCTTTGGGGCTCAGTCAAATGAATCACTGGCACATCCTTGACTTCATCCATGCCCACATATGGTTTCAACCTGTGACCATTGACTCTAAATATGCGAGAGTCATTTTCTGAGGCAATCTCTATAGCACTCGAAGGAAGCATTTCAACCACATGAAATGGCCCAGACCATCGTGACTTGAGTTTACCCGGAAATAGCCTTAATCTTGAATTATACAGCAACACCATATCTCCGGATTTGAAATTCCCTTCAACACTATTCTTGTCGTGCAACCTCTTCATTCTTTCTTTGTATAACCTTGTGCTTTCAAAAGCAAGGTAACGGAACTCATCCAGTTCGTGAAATTTCGTGACTCTATTCGTACCCACAGCTTCTATGTTTAAATTCAGTTGTCTCAGCACCCACCACACTCTGTGTTCTAACTCCACTGGCAAGTGACAGGCCCTTCCAAACACCAACTTGTACGGCGACATGCCAATGGGTGTTTTGAAAGCAGTTCTATAGGCCCAGAGTGTGTCATCCAATTTTTTCGCCCAATCTGTTCTTGTGGCATTCACTGTTTTGGTTAACACACTCTTTATCTCTCTATTCTATACTTCAACCTACCCACTGGTCTGAGGATGGTATGGAGTTGCCACTTTGTGGCGTACATCGTATTTCGCCAGCAATTTCTCAAATGCTCGATTGCAGAAGTGAGTGCCTCCATAACTGATTATGGCTCTTGGGGTCCCGAAATGGGTGAATATATTCTTCTTCAAAAACCAATCACCACCCTTGCATCGTTGGTGGGGAGTGTTGCAGCTTCCACCCGTCCTTACTCCTCCAAAATGTTCGTCATATGCCGATGCGTGAGATGCCTGCAAAACAGAAGATTAATCTATCTCGGGGACACACCTCCGGATCATACTGTCAACACAAATCCGAAATAGATAAGGTTCATCCCAGTAATACATGCGGTAGTCACGGTAAAATTTCTTCGTTTGGACATAGGAAAAGTCATAAGGAGCTATACCGCTTGACATGTAGTTTGCAATGTCTGCTAACCATGGAACTTCCTCAAGGATTTTGGTGAGTAGCTGCTCGTCTCGAAAGGTTTCCAGAATATCCTCTACCTCAACTGATTTTTCAGCTCCTTCCAGTTGCGATAAGTGATCAGTGACATGATTTTCCGTGCCCTTACGGTCACGGATTTCCATGTCGAACTCTTGCAGCAGCAGCACCCAACGAATCAGGCGTGGCTTTGACTCCTTCTTTTCGATCAGGTACCTGAGAGCAACATGATCAGTATATACAATTACCTTTGAGCCAATCAGGTACGATCTGAACTTGTCAAATGCAAACACCACAACCAGCATCTCTTTCTCCGTTACAGTGTAGTTCAATTGCGCTCCACTCAACGTTCTACTTGCGTAGTAAATTGGGTGCATTATTTTATCCTTCCGATGTCCTAACACTACTCCCACTGCGTAGTCACTTGTGTCACACATTAGCTCGAATGGGATCTCCCAGTTGTGGGCAACAATGATGGGTGTTGTGACTAGCTTCTTCTTCAATTCCTCGAATTATACCCTATAATCATCAAAAAACAAAGGGGTAATCCTTTTTCTAAAAAGTTACACAGAGGGCTAGCAATTTTAGAAAAGTCCTTTATGAATCTCCGGTAAAAATCGGGATGCCCGAGGAAGCTCCTGATTGCTTTGACTGATGTGGGAGGTGGAAGCTTTGCTATCACATCAAATTTCACACGATCCACCTCAATGCCCTTGCTTGATACTAGGTGTCCCAAGACTATACCTTTTTGTACCATGAAATGGCACTTTTCCAATTAAGTACCAGGTTAGTCTCAATGCACCTTTTCAAAAATCAGGTCAGTTTTTTAAGGAACTTATCGAATGAGTTTCCCACCACTGAGAAATCATCCATGAACACCTCCATTATGTCTTCTACCATATCTTTTAATATGGCCATCATGTACCTTTGGAATGTGGCAGGTACATTGCATAGTCCAAAGGGCATCCTCCGGAAAGCAAAGATCTCATAAGGGCATGTGAATGAGGTCTTCTCTCTATCCTCTAGTGAGATGGAGATATGATTGTATCCTGAGTACCCATCCAGAAATAGAAGTGGGACCTCCCTGCCAGTCTGTCAAGCATCTGATCAATGAAGGGAAGTGGGAAATGGTCTTTCCGGGTGGCTAAGTTGAGCTTCCTGTAATCCATGCAAATTCTCCAGCCTGTGATAGTTCATGTAGAGATCAGTTCATTTTTATCATTTTTCACCACCATCATTCCACCCTTCTTAAGAACACATTGCACTGGGCTAACCCAGTTGCTGTCAGAGATGGGGAAGATGATTCCCGTATTTAACCACTTAATGATTTTTTTATTCATCACTTCCTTCATATTGGGGTTTAGCCTTCTTTGGTGTTCTCTGGAAGATTTGTGCCCATCTTATAGCAGAATTTTATGCATACAAAATGTGGGTTGATCCCCTTAATATCTGCCATGTCCACCCAATGGCAGTCTTGCACTCTGTCAGTACCTGCAAAAGCTATTTTTCATGCACATCTAACAAACTAGATGAGATAATAACAGGTAATGTGGAGTTAGGTCCTAAGAATGCATACCTGAGATAGGCGAGCAATGGCTTCAACTCCAGCTTTGGTGGTTCTTTTATAGATGGATTGGCTGGAGGAGTTTCCCTTTTTCTCTAAGTGTAGGGGCTCGAATTC
This sequence comes from Nicotiana knightiana, assembly GCA_005239525.1. Taxonomy (NCBI): domain Eukaryota; kingdom Viridiplantae; phylum Streptophyta; class Magnoliopsida; order Solanales; family Solanaceae; genus Nicotiana; species Nicotiana knightiana. The sequence goes on from ML428390.1 coordinate 65,798, forward strand.
GAGTGATGTCTTCCAAAACCGTTGCCCTCAAGAGAAAGCACCCATTCCGCCAATTCTTCACCATTCACCTCATCTAAATTCATCATACATGCAGCTAGAGGGTCCTCAATGTTTAAGGTCTCATCATCCTTTTCCAGGATTACATCCACGGCATCAATTAAAGAAAAATTGGCAAATTCACTTGGTCGCCTCCTAGATTTCTGCACGTTGAAAGTTATTTCTTCGTCATTCAACCTCATCTTGAGTTCTCCGATTTCATAGTCAATCAGAGTTTGCCTCGTGGCCAAGAATGGCCTTCCCAATATGATGGGAATTTCTTCATCCACCCTACAGTCCAGAATTATAAAGTCTGCAGGGAACACAATTTCCCTACATGTACCAACACGTCATCAAGAATACCTGAGGGCATCTTTACAGTTCAGTCAGCCAGCTGCAAAAACATCGACGTGGGTCTAGCTCGTCCAATCCCAAGACTTTTATAGATAGCTAGGGGAATAAGATTTATGTTTTCCCCTAAATCAAATAGTGCCTTGGCAAAAGCAAAGTTACCTATGGTGCAGGGAATTGTGAAACTCCCTAGGTCTGACAATTTCTCAGCAATGGGCCTTGTTACAACAACATTGCATGTCTGAGTTAGAGTCACTGTGGCCAAGCCTTGGAAATAGAACTTGTGGGACATCAAGTCCTTCATCATTTTTTCATAACCAGGCATTTCTTTTAAGTCATCAATCAATGGAATATTTACCTGAATTTGCTTCAACATGTCCAAGAACTTTTTGTACTGCTCTTCTTTTTTATGTTTGTCTAGTCTCTATGGGAATGGTGTTGGAGGTCGCTTCTTCCCTGTGATTTGGGCTTTCTCTTTTTCAGGCGTTGCCTCCATTACTGGTTCCTATATTGTCTCATCTTCTTTCTCAGCCTCATTTTGTTTGTTGGGATCTTCCTGTGCATGTTGCACTGTCACCTCAGTCAATCCTGCTGAGTCATCTTGCTCAATGGGCACTGGAACGAGTGTCTCAACAGGTTTGCTTTCTCGAGTCCTCTCTTGCTTTACTTCTAGGTCCCTACCATTACGTAGACTCACTGCCATCAGCTGCTTCGGGCCATGATCTTTTGTGTTTACCTGAGTGTCTGCAGGTAACATCCCATGAGGACGGTGATTCAGTGAGATCGAAATATGACCCAATTGGACCTCAATATTTTTGAAAGCTGACTAGTGTGAATCTACTCTTTCACTTATTTTTGCATTAGACCCAATCACATGTTGTATCATTGCCTCAAGCCTAGCAAACCCGTCTTCCTGTCTCCTATTATGTTGATGTTGAGGTAGATGATATCCCTGCTGCTGATTCTGGTTGTGAGAGCCATGTGGCCTTTGGTAAGGTGCCATATTACCCTGTGGTCGCATGTCCTCCATGTTACCTTGATTATGTTGCTGCTGGGATGGCCTGTATTGCTGATTCTGCTGCCCCCAATTCTGACTACCTGGTCTCTGACCCCCATAGTTGGACACATAATTCATGTCCTCAAGATAGTGTTGGTGATCCCCCTCTATGCTCCACTGGTTACCAACTGTCTGACTGATGCAAGATGTACAAAGACCTCCATTGGTTATATTAACTATATGCACCTATTGTTTCGGAGCTGACTCTTCCACCTTTTTGGTGAGGATTCTCATTTGTGTCATTAATGTGGCCATATTTTCAGCAAGACAGTTCGCTGGATCTAACACCACTGAGTGGACCACAGGAGTGATGGGTGCATTTCTGTTTGTCCACCCGGAGTTCTGAGACATCTTGTGGAGCAAGATCTTGCTCTCTCTGAATGTTTTACTCATGAATGCACCACCAGCTGAAGCATCAACATTAGCTTTTACACTATCTGCCAGTCCCATGTAAAATCTATGCTCAGGAATACCATGGTGTGGACATACAACCAACATCCCTTTAAATCTTTCCCACGTCTCTTGCAATGTTTCTGTTGTGGTTTTTGTCTGAAGCTCAAGATCTCATCAATTTGTTGAGCAGTCTTGTTGGGTGGATGAAATTTGTTACAAATTGCTTAACCAACTCCTCCCAAGTATTTATAGAATTGATGGGGAGTGAATTTAGCTAAGTCTGGGCTGCTCCTGTCACCGAGAATGGAAACAACAACATCTTTATTGCTTCTGGAGTCACGTTGTGTTGTCTTTGTGTTTGGCATATTGACAGGAAATTCTTCAAGTGTTGTTGAGGATCTTCAATGTATGACCCCGAGAATAGTCCCTTGTTTTGCAACATATGCAGCATATTGTTTGTGATTTGTAATGAATATGCATGTATCTGCCGGACTACTATCGTTGTGGCCAAAATGTCTACCGTGGGTTGTGCCCAATCATATAACACATCCTCTGGCACAAGAGGCTCCAATACCTGCGCATTTGGGTCTTCCACGTCATCCCCAATATTTCTGTTGTTTACCGGATCTGCCATGTCTAGTTCAAGTTGTTCGGTTGAGTTTTGTTGTTTGCTTTTCCGGTTGGTAATGCTTCAAACACTTCACCAAGTCTTGATGAGTTTCTAGTCATACACCTGTAACCACCAAGTTTTGCAAACGTTAAAATTCAATGTATTGATTGAAAGTAAAGAAAATTGACTACACTAAGAATTTTTGTACTTCTTTCAACTATAATTGATAACACCGTTAATTCCCCGGCAACGGCGCCAAAATTTGATCACACCCAACTATGCCTTATGAAAAGGACTAAGAGGTCGTTGTCAATATATTTCGGGTATTAAGCCCAGAGTCGAATCCCACATGGAATTAACCTACCAATCACAGCTATCAGAAACACTCAATTCCACGTACTCAACTACCAAGATATTTTGAATAACAATTGGTTATTTTTCTACTAACTATTACTTTATGAAAATAGATTAATTAAGAGCTAACTAAAAATGGGTTGTAAACAATAATGAGAAGGACCTAAGGTTATGATTTCCCCTATTGACGGAATCCCCTCCTGCTATGTTTCATATAAATTCTCCTAATCATCTCTATCGATCATGATCACTTTTCCTATCGTAAATGTCTCACGAGTAATTACGATAATTTACTAGACATACTATCCCGAGTTACGCTAGCTGGCTTTTATTACAGCTCACTTAGATCGCACCCAAGTTTTCGTTATCCCTAATCCCACCTTTAAACCCTAGGTTATTGATTCCTCACATATTTCGGGAGTGATGATGTTCAACAACTACCTAAATATGCGCTTTCCCGAGTAATAGATACTAAATAGGCACATCTAATTGAGGATCCTTTCAATAAACTACAACAAGAACGTAGTTGAACAAATAGAGATTAAACTTGGCAAATCTATCTTAACATAGCAAGAGTTTCATCCTTCAACAGGTTCCACCAAAACCTTAGACTAAATGTTTAGATACTAATAATAAAACAAGACAAAGCAATAAAATAATTCATGATTCTCAAAATAATGATAAAAGAAGAACGAAAACTCCAATGGTGTCTTGCTCTTTCTCCCACTTGTTCTTGCCTCCAAAATAAGTCTAAAATAAGATTAACCTTGACTTGGGCGAGTTTGTTGAGTTTATATAGGGTTAGGATAAGTTTCCCACATTTTGCACTTAAGTCCCTCAATTTTTCTTCCTATCTCCAGGTCGCCCGCGACCGCGAGCCAACCACGGCGTGACTGTGGTGGATTACGCCCATACTTTTTTTTCTCCTTTGTCCACCGCGTTCCAGCCGCGGTCCGACCGCGGTCGGGGTGGACTATTGCCCTGTTTTTCTAGCCTTTTCTTGCTCGTTTTTCATCTGGACTTTTCTCATTTGGCCTTGTATCTACATATTTGACTCCAAAAAACTCCATATTATCTTCCAACTCTGAAGTAAATCCTGCAAAGCACAAAAACCTTAATTAGAGCATTTTGTTATCATTTAGCACTTAAAACATCAATAAAGCATGGTTAACTTAGAGCATAAATAGCATCTACATTGCATAATATAGGTTACTATCAGATCGCAACACATAAACACACTAAACCTTCACAAACGTGTGGCCTTCTTCGCGAACGTGAAGAACAAACTTCACCTGCCACCCAGATACTCTTCGCGAACGCGATACCTCTCTTGCGAATGCGTATAAGGAAACTCGACACCAAAAAATTTGCAACTCTACAAGGATAAACTCAATCCACAATCAACCTGAAACTCACCCACGACCCCTGAGGCCCCATCTAAACATATCGACACATCCTAAAACATTATACAAACTTAATTGAACCCTCAAATCACATCAAAAAACATCGAAAACACAAATTGCACCCCAGTTCAAGCCTAATGAACTATTGAACTTCCAACCTCTAAAACCAATGTCGAAACACACCAAATCAACTTCGACTGACCTCAAATTCTACAAACAAGTGACAAATAATACAACATACCTATTCCAACTTTCGGAACCAAAATTCAAGCCCGGTAATCACAAAGTCAACTCTTAGTCACACTTATCAATTCTCCAAACTTCAACTTTTCTAACTTTCGGTAATTCAATCCAAAATCACCTACGAACCTCCAAATCAATATCTGGACACTCCTTAGTCCAAAATCACCATATAAAGCTATCGGAAGCATCACAATTCCATTCTGGAGTCATTTACACATGACTCAACATCAGGTCAACTCTTTCAACTTAGGCTTCCAACCTTGGGACTAAGTGTCCCAATTTATTATGAAATATCTACGGAACCAAATCAACCACCCCGGAAAGTCACATAACAACAAACGAACATAAAATAAGTAATAAATGAGGGAACGGGGCTACAATACTTAAAATGATCGGTCGGGTCGTTAAAATATATGTGCTTTAATGTTGGTATCAATCATGACAATAGGTGTAGTATGATCAATGGTTATATTATTCCTCATGATGCGATATGTTGAGTTAGTATTGGGCATAGTGAATTTTCAATTTGATCGAGAACGAGCAAGATTTTAAGTGTGGGGTGTTAATATTCGACTAAAAGTATGTCAATTATATGCACATTGCCTCATATTTTACTTAAATCACATATATTATCATATGTTTTGTGATTAGTTGAGCTTAATTTTAGCGTTCAGATTTGTAGCAATCGATTGGGATCGAAACAACTGAATGTGAATGTGTTAAAGCGAAAAAAGAAAAGAAAATACACGAAGTGCAAGAGCAATGCTAGGCATTACTTTGTAGTGTCGGGGATAGGTGAAACAAATGCAGAAATAGGGTCCAGCTCCGAGCCTAATGCGACGGATAGGCTAGTACCCTATGTCTAGGATTTGTCCTACTTTATCTGAGATACGATTCTTTCGCTCCTACACTCATATAAAAGGGTTTCTAAACCTAATTTTGAGGGAACACAATACTTAGCAGGAAAAACACACATTGAATCATGTAGGCACGAGTATTAGAGAGTTCTTCTAGTGTTCATATTTCTTTGTAATTTAATCATTCAAATACTTGTGAAATTATTATGATGGTTATGCGCGGCTGTAATGACATGATCGGTCATTTTGAGGATTGCATCCCTTTTGGTGGCTTAAGGTCTCAAGCAGCTTTATATTATGTATTATGACTTGCGTGTGTGGCTGGGTTTGGTTTTCGGATGATTCGGTATTGATTTGGAAAGATAATTCTTGTTTTAGAAGCTTAAGCGGTAAGAGTTGACCGGAGTTTGATTTTTGTGTAGACAACTCCGGAATAGTATTTTGATAATTTTGATAGCTCCCTATGGTTATTTTTGAGTTAGGCACGTGTCCGAATTTGGATTTGGAGGTCCGTAGGTTAATTTGATGCATTTTGGCGAAGTTGGAAAGTTGAAGGTTTAGAAGGTTGAGAGGTTTGACAGGGAGTTGACTTTATTCATGTCGGGTTTGGATTGTAATTTCGGGAGTTGGAATAGCACCGTTGTGCCATTTGGGACTTTCATGCAAAATTTAACGTCATTTCAGGTTGATTTGATATGATTCGCCGCAAGTTGTAGAAGTTAAAAATTCATAGTACATTAAGCTTGAATTTAGATGCGATTCGTGGTTTTGATGTTATGTTTCGGGATTCAAGGCCTCGAGCAGGTTCGTGTTATATTTTGGGACTTGGTGGTATGATTTAACGGGATCTCGAGGGTCTTGTCTCTATTTTGGATCAGTGGTTGAGAGACTAGTTATGTTAATAAATTTGGAGTTTGACCATGGTCAATATTGGGCCAAGACGACATAGTTTAAGTATTTTGAGAGCAAAAGCACGTCCATAGGGTGTTTTATGATTGATATTCATATATGGTTTGTGTCCAGGAGGTACCAAATGAGTTTCGGTGTGGTTTAGGATCATTTCGGTAAAGTTTAGGATTGTTGGTGCTGGTACTTCGCAATTGCGAACTTTTTGTTGCAATTGCAAATACTGCAATTGCGAACTTTTGGTTGCAATTGTGAACCTTAGTTGCAATTGCGAACATGTATTCGCAACATGTTTGCAATTGCGAACATCTGCAATTGCGAACTTTTGGTCGCAAATGCGACATTTATAGCTGGGCTAAGAGTTGAAATTTTGGGATTTTAGCTCATTCTTTCATATTTTGAACCCTAGACTCGGTAGGAGACGATCTGGAGATATGATTTTCATCTACAATCATTGGGTAAGTGATTTTGATCAATTTCCAACTATTTTACATTATTATAAATGAGATTTAACATCAAAATTATGAGAATCAAAGAGGAATTTGAGAAACTATGTCTATGTTTTGAATATGAAAATGTGGGATTTGAGAGAATTGGACTCGGATTTTGAAACAAAAAACATATATAGACTCGTGGGGTTATGGGTAGTCGGAATCTACCCTTGCACCCGGATTTTGACTAGGGGGAGTTGACTTTTGTTGACTTTTGAGAAATTATGTAAAGATCATAGCTTTATTTATTGTAATTGATATCTCTTGCATTATTTGATGTTATTAAGTCGATTTTGGTTAGATTTGAGCTGAGCAGAGGTGAATTGAATAGGAATAGCTATTTTAGAGTATTGATTGAGGGCTTTTGAGGTAAATATCTTGCTTAACTTTGTGTGGGGGAACTACCTCTTAGGATTTGAGTCCTTTGTGCTATTGTGTTATGTGAAAGTTGTGTACGCGAGGTGACGAATATGTACTCGGTCTTATATGTGGAAAATTTACTGGCTTAAACTCTTAGGCTTCATTCATGTACTTCTTTGGAATTGTTAGCACATGTTATATCTTTTATTCATCATGTTTTCTATCACCTGCTTTATTTGAATTTGTCGTTACATGTCACATTCCATGCTTGTCGAGTTTGCTCTTACATTTTTTATTTGAAGTTATTATCACTTTCATTGTTAGCCTACTCATACACTAGAATCCGAAGTTTTCCATTTCATAGAAATACTTTCACTATTGAGTTTATACTTAAACAATTAATTGGAATTGAGGTTATCAGAAGTCATTAATCTATTTTAGTTTAAATTGTGTTTAAAGGAGGTGTTGCTCCTTGTCAAGTTACTTTTCCGTTCATTTTGTTGTTATTGAGATTCTATATATGTTGTGTTGAGCCGTGGGCTTTTTGTTATAGAAATATTGATATTGTTGGATCATTGAAAAGGTTGTGGCCTCTGAGCACTTGTGATACAAATTGATATCTTGTGTTGTTGTGATGATAGCACATGTGAATTATTGTGTGGTTTTGTTGTTGTTATGCGGAGTATAAGGGTGGAATTTTATCGTTGTTGTTATGCGGGGCATAAGGGTGGCATCTCACTATTGATGAATGTACGGAGTGATACGGATGGATATTGTGTTATAGTTTGGGTAGAGCGATAAGGGTGGGTATTATACTGAGTGATACGAATGACTATCCGACAGATAAGGGTGGCTAATAATAATGTAAGGGTGGAGCGATATGGGTGGCTATCAGAGAGATAAGGGTGGCAATGTTGAGCGTGATGTATGGTGGCTTGGGGACATTGTGTTGGTTATTTTCATGTGATTGTGTGCTTTTCCTTATGTATATCATACACGTCGCATGACTTGTTTTGTTGCTTCGATGAGCTACTCGATGTCTTTGATATTACTTGTTGACTTGGGCTGCAGTAGTGCACTCGCACAAGCATACACCGTAGCATGCCACTTATACTAGCTCAGGAGTATGAAACTTGACCTTTATTGATCATGCCCATATGTTCTTGTATTATCCATTTTCTTGTTTCTATTGATCATGTGACCATGTCGGGCAGATTATGATTGTGATCCCGTGACCACGCCAGGCGGATTGTGAATGTGAGCCTGTGATCATTCCAGATGATTTGACATATTAGTACGTGAGTTGTCTGTGTGGTTGTGATTTGAGATGTGGGCACGAGGTACTGTGAGTATATATGGCGGGTTGAGACCCATGATTGATGACTAATAGATGAAGTATTACGGAGTCATTTCGTTGCGAACCTTGTGTTCCTATTTCCTTACTATTTATATCACATGTTGATTCTTGTTGCCATTTACTGATTCCTACTTTCCATTATTAACTTTATACTTCTATACTGCACAGGTTATTTTGTCTAGTGAGTGTCTTGACTTGTACCTTGTATCTACTCCACCAAGGTTAGTCTTGATACTTACTGAGTACCGATCGTGGTGTACTCATACTACACTTCTGCACATTTTAGTGCAGAGCCAGGAATTGGATATATCGTACTCGGGCGGAGTTAGCCTATTGATCGCAAGGATTCAAGGTACAGTTGCTTGGAGTCATTTCCTTATATTGTACTATCAGATTGTCACTTGAACAATGTTGTATTTTAATCTTTGAGATCTTTCCATGTACTTAACTAGAGTTCGTGACTCTGTATTACCAGTCTTGTAAGGTTGTTATGATTATTGTCGTGTAAGCTCATTTCGCTCTTGTATTAGTATTCATATTAAACTCTGCTTCAAATTAGCATTGTTAATAATTGGTTTATTTGTTATATCAATCAGCTTACCTAGTGTTAGAGACTATGTGCCATTATGACATCCTACGGGGGGAGTTTGGGGTCGTGGCAAGTTGGTATCAGAGCTCTAGGTTCATAGGTTCTACGAGTGACGAGCAAATTTATTAGAGTCTTGTGAATCAGTATGGAGACGTCTATACTTATCTTCGAGAGGTTGTATAACTAATAAGAAAATTCCACTTCTTTCATTCCTATAATGCGGATTTGTTGATTTCAAAGTTTGAGCCTTTGTATCTCTGTTCTCTCACAGATGATGAGGACACACGCTACTAGATCAGCTGAGCAGACACCCGTGCCTTGTGCTAGAGACGCGAGAGGTCAGGGGCCAAGGTAGAGGCCGAAGAGAGGCACGTGCCGCAGTTAGAACACATACCAGAGCAGCAATTGAGGAGCCGTCAGTAGCTCCGATTTGGGGACAGGCACCGGAGACACCTTTTGTTACCCCCAGACTTCAGGAGACTTTAGCGGAGTTCTTGAGCACATTTGGTTTATTAGCTTAGGCAGGATTGATCTCCGTTGCACCAGCTACTTCGCAGATTGTAGGAGGATCTCAAACTCCCACCGCGCGTACTCCAAAGCAGCGGGCTCACATTTTTTAGGTTCTAGGTGTGATACCAGTATAACCTGTTATTTTGGTTCAGCCTGAGGCCAAGCCACGTGCATCAGAGGAGGAGCATAAGAGGCTTGAGATGTTCAAAAGGTAATGTCCACTTGCTTTCAGTGGAACAACTACCAAGGATGCACATGGATTTCTAGAGAAGTATTATTATACTATCCGCACCATGGGTATTGTGTGAGCGAAGTTGCATTTACAACATTTTAGCTGTCGGGAGAAACGTATTAGTGGTGGTAGGTTTATGAGGAAGGTAGACTAGCCGATGCAACACCACCTACTTGGGCTCAATTTTCATAGATGTTTTTGAGGGGGTTTGTTCACAAGACCATCCGGGATGCGTGGCGTACAGAATTTGAGTAGTTACGTTAGGGCACCATGACAGCGTCAGAATATGCCATCAGTTTTAGTGAGTTATCACGTCATGCACCTACCTTGGTTCCTACAATTAGAGAGAGTCTGCAGATTCATTGAGGGGCTCAACTATGATCTTAGATTCTGCATGGCTCGGGAGTTGCAGGCTGATACTCCATTTCAGCAGGTGGTGGAAATTGCTAGGATGTTAAAGCATATTCGGGGTGAGGAGAGGGAGGATAAGGAGACCAAGAGGTCTCGAGCTTCTATAGGGTTTAGTGGATTCTACTCTTAAGTTATGACCCTTCGTGGAAGAGTCTCGAGCAGTTGGCCAGTCCACTCCGCACTTCAAACTACTCGTGGTGCTCCAGTTAGCCAGGGTACTCATGTGGGGCAGTCATCTTTTGGTGCACCACCAGTACGGAGTTCTTACAGCGGATATTCCAGTTATCCAACTTGGACTCAGTACGAGTAGCCACGCCCGCGGAGGAGTTTTTATGAGTGTGGTGATACTAGACACATCATGAGAGATTGTCCTAGACTAGCCGATGCAGCACCACCCACTTGGGCTCAATTTTCAGGGATTTTTTTTAGGGGGGTTTTTCCCCAGACCATCCGAGATGCGTGGCGTACAGAATTTGAGCGCCTGCATTAGGTCACCATGACAGTTTTAGAATATGCCATGAGTTTTAGTGAGTTATCACGCCATGCACCTACCTTGGTTTCTACACTTAGAGAGAGAGAGTTTGTAGATTCATTGAGGGGCTCGCTATGATCTCAGATTCTGCATGGCTCGGGAGTTGCAGACTGATACTCTATTTCAGTAGGTGGTGGAGATTACTAGTATGTTAGAGCGTATTCAGGGTGAGGAGATGGAGGATAAGGAGACTAATAGGTCTCGAGCTTCTGTAGGGTTCAGTGGATTCTACTCTTCAGCTATGACCCATCGTGGTGGAGGATCGGGCAGTTGGCCAGTCTAGTCCGCACTTCAGACTACTCGTAGTGCTCCAGTTAGTCAGGGTACTCATGAGGGGCAATCATCTTTTAGTGAACCACGGTATGTGGTTCCTACAACAGTTATTCCAGTTATCCAGCATGGACTCAGTACGAATAGCCACGCCCGCAGAGGAGTTGTATGTGTGTGGTGATACTAGGAACATCATGAGAGATTTTCCCAGAATTAGGAGAGTAGGATTTTATCAGGTCACTCAGGCTACGGGCTCCATTGCAGCTGCTACTCCACCTACACATCCAACTAAGGGTAGAGGACAGGCGGGTAGAGGGTGCCCTAGAGGGGGTGGCCCTCTATGGTAGGGGAAAGGTTGTTGCACTAGATGGAGTCGTTAAAAATATGGTTTCGATTGTTATAGAGGAGCATCGTTATTATTTTGATTTGGTTCTGCTTATCGAGGCGAGTCCTCTTATCTTGCTTCACATATGGGTGAGTTTCGTGATTTTTTACTCTACTTATGTGTTTACCCCTGTTAGGAGATTATATAGTGGTAGCCCATGTCTATCATTTTGTTTTGTTCACCATTGAGAGCTATGAGACTAGAAGTGACTTTCTATTACTCATTACGGAAGGTTTTGATAAGATTTTTGGATCGATTGGTTACGGTTTGTGATTTAGATGCTCTACCGATGTGGGAGGTTCATTATGTGTTGTGATTTTGTATCATGAAATTGAATTAGTGGAATGTTTTGGTTGGTATGATGTGTATTCTACTTGTAATTCAGATGTTAGGATGGGATCCTCGCGTTTTTCATACAATTTTATATTGTTGAACCAGCTTGATGCTGCGGTGGAGTTGTATTAGGATGAGATCCTCATGCTTAGTTCATATTTTTTGATTTTCCCTAGTGGAATTGATTTGTAGTATGGTACTGATAGGGAGTTTTGACTGTCGGGCTTGTTTGATAATTCTCTCATGTGATTTTCTTTGTATATTTGGTCATATTCGCGTTGTGCTTATTGGGTTTTAACTTGGGAGGTGCGTGCCCAGGTGGAGTTAGATATGACTTGTTGATTTAAGTGAATGGTCATGGGATATTCATGTTTCTTGTATCATTGTTAGTGTTATGAAGGTTTGGAACAGGGTTCTATTTGATATGAGGTTAATTGCTGGTGCTGGATTTGATTATGGGGAACTGTGGTAGCTAAAGTTATTGTTATGGGCATATGTGTGATGTGTTACATCGTATACTTGTACCTTGTGGGAATAGTAATGGTTGTTGCAGCTTGAGGAGGTTGATATCGTGTGTTGTTGCGGGAATCGGATCCTTGGAAAATGATCGTATGGTGAAAATTTTGGTCTAAGTTTATCAGTGTGGGTTGAAGGAATAATTTTTAGTTGAGATGATGTTGTCGGGCTTATGTGGATTGGGGTGACGTGGGATCACCCGCGTGCATATGTATGGTGAGTACATTCAATGATTTTATGAATTCAGAATGGTTCTTGGCACGTTCGAGGATGAACGTTTCTTTAAGAAGGAGAGAATATAACGACCCAATCGATCGTTTTGAGGATCTGCATCCTGTTCGGTGGCTTAAAGTCTCGAGGATCTTTGTATAATATATTATGACTTGCGTGTGTGGCCGGGTTTGGTTTTTGGATGATTCGGGGCTGAATTGGAAGGATGATTCTTGTTTTAGAAGATTAAGCGGTAAGAAATGACCGAGGTTTGAATTTGTGTAGACGACTCCAAAATTGTGTTTAGATGATTCTGATAGCTTTGTATGGTGATTTTAGACTTAGGTGCGTGTCCGGATTTGGATTTGGAGGTCTGTAGGTTAATTTAATGCATTTGGAAGAAGTTGGAAAGTTGAAGATTTGGAAGGTTGAGAGGTTTTACCGAGCATTGACTTTATTTATATTGGGTGCGGATTGCAATTTTGGGAGTTGGAATAGCCCTGATGTATCATTTGGGACTTGCATACAAAATTTGACATCATTCCGGGTTGATTTGATATGATTCGGCGCGAGTTGTAGAAGTTGAAAATTCATAGTTCATTAAGCTTGAATTGAGGTGTGATTCTTGGTTTTGATATTATGTATAGGGATTTGAGGTGTCACGACCCAAATCGATGGGCCGTGATGGCCATCCGCTACCTTACTCAACCGAGCACCAACGTAAAGTATCATACTATCATAGGTAAATGAGCCAGAGAGGCTGTCGTGAGATAATTAGGGGAAAATCCGTATGATATTCTTGAGAAAGATTGTATTGTGTTCTCTTAGAATTGCAACGACGATGTTACAAGAGTAGAATAGGCTTCTTGTTTCTTGTCTTGGACGTTCTTTTCTGCATCATGCCCATATATGTGAATAGTTGCAAAAGAAAATGTGACAAACCAAAAGATAAAACTATACTTAGTTTTCTAAGTCTTTCCATGCTATTTGACAAATGTTCAAAAAAGTGGATACCCTTCCATGCATGAAGCCCACTTACAACTTTATAGCAAGCCTTCTTATCCCAAAGTGTGACACCACCGTAGCATTAATATTAGTCATACATTACTTTAGTTGTCATGGACCCACGTGGGCAAGAAAATTCTTACACTTATCCACTTAAATTAATAATTAACCAATTATCTCAAAGTACTTAAAAGCTACTCACTTTTAACACACTTTATACACCTTACTATCATGGTCATGTGGTACCTTGTATGGCACTAGTCCATAAATACCGGGTATTATAGCTTGGATCTTATTTTATCCCAACTTGACAATCTTCAGCGAAAGTCATTTTCTTTTATTCTTTTACCCTTTAACCTTCACAGCACTTACTTATCACCTGTTATAAATGGCACAAATGATTTTAACCTCAAAAATAATCTCATTCCCCAGCTTACGTCGATTAACTTATGGTGAAACTTTAACATACGAAAATGCGGGATGTAACACCTCATTTTCGAGCTTATATCAATTTACTTATGGCGTACTTCCACGTACAAAAACATGGGGTGTAACATCGTTCCCCCCTTCAGAAAATCCGTCCTCGAATGACTGATGCACTTATCGTTATCATAACTTATAGCTCTTGAGAATACTTTAGTACTCTCCTTGCCATCTAGGCAACTGTTCTGTGAATAAATCCAAAGGCCAGGGCATTCCCCCCTTTAGGACTCTTCTCACACCACGACTCGTGGTCGGAATTCTTCCAATCTCGTAACTGTTGCTACCTTCTATTATGCAGTCTGTACGAATTTGTCCTTGTAAGTGCGCCTATGCGACTCTTCTCTCCTTCTTCCTCCAATTTTTAGCCATTACTGAAGTTCTTCGCTCGGTAATTTGTCGAACTTACGAATATTGTTATATCTTATTTCATAGACCCGGTTATCAATCTGCATGATTTTACTGCATCTAGGTAGGTCATACTATACCATAACTCTTACTTCGATTTATCGTTACTGAGGTCTGCTACCAAACTTCAGGTTACCTCGTTGCTTATCCTATATGTATAAATCTAAGTCCTTTAATCCTTCTTCATTACCGTTCATCTTAATATTGATGGCCTAATCTCATCTCATACTTTGTAACTTTTATCCATCTAATGTTGATCCACCTTAATGTCGATCCAGAAGCTACCTCTAATAACTTGACCTATTATGTAACATTGTCGCTAGGGCTCACGTCTCATCGGGGAATATCTGAAATGATTAGACTGATCCACCCGGTGCGATACCATGGTTTCAAAACCGTATTTCATAGCATCCCAATGTGATTCACCTTATGGGTATTTTAATCTTGTACAATATATGAAATCCCTTTTTTTCTTCAAATCATTACTCAAGCGAAGGCCCAAACGTCATCCTTTATCTATCATAATTACACTCTTATTCTACTACCAGGGCGGCATTCCATCTCTTCTAGATGCTATTAGTCTTAGACTCCTTTGAGTTCATTCAGGCTATACTGAGCTTTCTATAACTTAGAGAAACCATTAGCTCTCTTATTTTCATGGGATTAATTCTGAGGACTTATCCATTATCGTCACTTTCTCACTCGTCTTTCCTTATCCTTACAAATGTCTTCCTAAAACCTTGTCGCTCTACCATACTTTAACTTGAAATCTACACATATGTATTTATACTACTCGCAACCTTCCTTCAACTAGCTTGCACCATAAATTTCCTTATGTCATTCTGGAACATCAAGCGAGACATCACATCGTCTCAAACTCTTATTTACTCTTTTAACTAGACCTTTCGATAACTAGAAACCATAGGCTGGAAGATATGCCACCAATGACATTGTTCCTGGATACTGAATCCCAACGTTTCAGCCTTCTATCTGAAGTATGGATTATTCACAACCTTCTACACCTGAGTATCCCATATGTTGTTCACCTTTACCTTACTTACCTTAAAAATCTCGCATCGTATCATCTATCTCTTTCATCACCTCCCTTCTACATAGGTATAATTCACATCTACGACTTGAAGCTCTATTATAATACTTGTACCTCTAGTGCATACACAATCTGGTGGGAGCTCCATACTGACTTCTTATGAGTCCAGTACTCTTCTAACTAGATTTCTTATAGAGCCATTATAGAATATGGTTGTTGTACTATCTTTCTTGTACCTCTGATATTAAGAGTGATTCTGCAATGTTCTCAACCACGATTTGTATAATTTCCTTGGTCCAATTTTCAGACTCATGGTTTACTTGGTTGATGTAACTCTTTAGTTTTCTCTTCTTTTTTATCAGTCTTTATGTAGGCTTAAGCTATCTTCCGATCTTCGGCTCCTGGTATTAGTTATTACTTTAACCTTTCTTGTGCACTATGGAATATCCATGATACAATCTTCTAACAATTCAATCATTTGTCTATGACCTGGACTCAATTCCTTATTTTAACTTATACCGAAGTCTTATATGGATGTTTGATTGTCAACATATATGTTGCATGGCTAATACTCTGAAATCTTAAGTGCATTCATAACGTAACTAACTCTGGATCATTGATGAAATAATTCCTTTCGTTCCTTCTCAACTTTCTTTAAATGTAGGCTATAACTTTTCCTGGTCTTTCTGCCCCTTGTTGCATGCATTCTTAGCTTATCTTAGTTCCCATGCATGCTAGAATCTTCGTGCAACTCATATGATCTCGAATATTACTTTTGATTTTACTTCTCGTTCATTAGCTACGGTAGGTGCCACTTTCTTATGGAGTGCATACAATGTTATAGTGAAACTGTTTTTACATGACCATTTCTCCTTCAAGTTACTAGGTTTAGGTTGAGGCCTTATTCCTTATTTCCTCAGCTAGTCTTTCATTGTAGTGCTTAGGGAGGACCCTCTGACTCTTGTAAAGCTGCGAGCTTATCATATTGTATACTCAACGGAATTTTTGATGTCCTTCCTCGCCTATAATTCTCCATAGTTATTTACCTCCATGCCCTTGTTCTTGTAGGGTTGCTTCTGAACTGATGTTTTGACTGTCTTCCTAGTGGCACTCTCTTTTATTTCTGTAACCCTCATAAGGCACCTTTAACTACCACAACTCCTATCCGAATATTTCTCAAGGGTCACGATGTCATATCTGTGAGACTGAATTCCCCATGTTGGGGTTCTCTATGTTTATCTTAGACGATTTGTCGATTTCTGTATCCTTTTATCTACCCATAACGAGGCTCTTCCTGAATCAACTACTAATTACTCGTTGGTCCATTCTCATATCTATATTTCGCGTAATATCTTTTGGGTTATTTTCTTTGTCTTAACTTACCTCTCACACTAGATCCTTATGTCTCAAGTGTTCATTCACATTTATTTATCAATAACATCCTGGGGAAACCCTACTGCCTTTCCCTGGCGTTGTAGTTGCATAATGTTCTATCGTAGCATATCTATAGGATTTGAATAAGTTCAATCTTATCCCTTTCTCATTCTTATCGCATTCTTACTTTATCATTCCATAGTTACTAGAATCACTTAATTCTGACTTAATTCCACATCACTCCACATTCCCCCTTTAGGGGAGTACTAAAACTTAGTGCTACGACGATCTACCTATAGATGTTTTACCTCTTCATCTTTGGTGTCTTTTCACATCATCGATGACCCTTACTCGGGAGGGTGACACTTAGTGTAACTGGCACCTATAGTCCCTTAAGCTTAAATTTTCTCACATTACTTTCTTTAGGGAAGCGTTTTCCTGAATTACCATTCTCTGACTTTCTCATGAATCTTCTTCTGTTGTCCATTCTATTATCGCCGGAACGCAATCTGAAATTCTCATGATGTCGACCATTATCAAATCACTCAGTCCTTAATTCATGTTTAGTTTATCTTGTTCATCAATCCATGTTGATTTCTATTACTCTGGGTCTAACTTTTTCTTCTGGTAATATGTTTGATTCACGAACTTATTTCTCGAAATGAGGATGTGACTTTATGACCTATACTCTTTTGTTGCCTCAAGGCCTATCAGCTTTCGTATTCTCCTTCCCATGTCTATAGACTCTGTAATGCTGTCATTTTTTTTTATCTACCGTTGTCATCCACGTACCACATTTTACTCATAATGCTTCATTAACTCTCTTCTTATTTCCCTGCTAACATTTCTGTCTATCACTTTATTCTAAAAACTTCAAAAAGACATTCTTTTGCTTTTTAGCTCCCCTTTTCTCCATCCATTGGCTCTTCGGGTTGTCTAACATTCTCTCTCTACTAGGGACGGGAGTCACACTAAGATAATATTTATCCCTTCCAGGCTTTCAGTGCCTATCCTTGTAGTACTCATATCTAGTTGTACTATTTTAGAGTGCACTATCTGGGTGTCTCACAAGGAGAACTATTAGCACATTTGCAATATCCTTCGGATATGTCAACTAACGCAAACAATCCATCCATCATTTTGGGTTACTCTAACCCCAGCAAGATCCTGATATCATGTCCTTCTTTTAAACCATATCTGTTAGCTCCCATAGGCCATATCTGAGATGGGTGTGGCCGATTGTACATACATCTGCTATTGTTGAAGGTAACTCAAAAGGCTTATATTTCTATGCCTGAATTGTAAATACTGATAATCTTCATAGACTAGGCGCCTCGTACCCTTCTTCACTTGCTTCTTTTATTTGTTGAAAATTGTATCTACCTTCTGAATCTCTCATTACTTTCACCATATGGGTGGATAGGTATTCTTACCTTAAGGCTCCTTATAAAGAAGCTTACACGTCTTAGTACACATATGTTCTGTTGAAGACCTCCATTTACTCATCATAAGCATGATATAAAATCAAGTTCCTCTGACTTAACTCTTCCACGACCACATACAATCTCTTACCAACTGTCTTTCTGGATATAGGCATCGTCGTATTATAAATAAGATAGAGTTTAGGAAATTGAGTTCTTACAATTGAGATCTACCACAGGATCTAGAGTAACAAGAAAGAGTGACAGTCCTAATTCCTTATAGCCTCCTGCTTATAAGTGTGGTGCACGACACACCCATAAACAAGACTCTACTAGACACATCTTGTAGACTCCCTAGGACAAAACTGCTCTGATACCACTTTTGTCACGACCCAAAGCGATGGTCTGTGACGGGCACCTGGTACCGTACTCAACCGAGTACCAACGTAACGTATCATACTATCATAGGTAAATGAACCGGAGAGGCTGTCGTAAGATAAGTAGGGGAAAATCTGTATGATATTCTTGAGAAAGATTATACCGTGTTCTCTTAGAATTGCAACGACGATGTAACAAGAGTAGAATAGGCTTCATGTTGCTTGTCTTGGACGTTATTTTCTGCATCATGCCCATATATGTGAATAGTTGCAAAAGAAAATGTGACAAACCAAAAGATAAAACTATACTTAGTTTTCTAAGTCTTTCCATGCTATTTGACAAATGTTGAAAAAGAATGGATACTCTTCCATGCAGGAACGCCACTTATAACTTTAATTCTTAACAAGCCTTCTTATCCCAAAGTGTGACACCACCGTTGCATTCATATAAGTCATACATTACTTTAATTGTCATAGTGCCACGTGGACAAGACAATCCTTACATTTATCATTTAAATTAGTAATTAACCAATTATTTCAAATTATTTAAAATACTACTCACTTTTAACACACTTTATACACCTTACTATCATGGTCATGTGGTACCTTGTATGGCACTAGTCCATAAATACCAGGTATTAAAGCTTGGACCGTATTTTATCCCAACTTGACAATCTTCAACGAAACTCATTTTCTTTGATTCGCTTACTCTGTAACCTTCACAACACTTACTTATCACCTATTACAAATGGAACAAATGATTTTAACCTCAAAAATAATCTCATTCCCGAGCTTACGTCGATTAACTTACGATGAAACTTTAATATACGAATATACGGGATGTAACATCTCATTTCCGAGCTTATATCAATTTAGTTATGGTGTAATTCGACGCAATAAAACATGGGGTATAACATGAGGCATCGAGTAGGTTCGTATTTTTTTTAGGACATGTTGGTAAAATTTGACAGGGTTCTGAGGGGCTTGAGTGTATTTTGGTTCATTGGTTGAGAGACTAGTTAAGTTAAGAAATTTGGAGTTTGACCATGGTCAATATCGGGTCAAGATGACCTATTTTCTGTGTTTTGAGTGCGAGAGCAGATCTGTAGCCTGTTTTATGATAGAAATTCATATATGGTTTGTGTCCGGGAGGTTCCGGATGAGTTTCGAGGTGGTTTCAGATCATTTCGGTGAAGTTTGGGATTGCTAGTGCTGGTACTTCGCAACTGCGTACTTTTTGTTGCAATTGTGATAATTTTGGTCCCAATTGCAAACATGTTGTCACAATTGCAAACATCTGCAATTACGAACTTTTGGTCGCAAATGTGACATCTATAGTTGGGTTAAGGGTTGGAATTTTGAGATTGTAGCTCATTCTTTCATATTTTGTATCCTAGACTCGGTAGGAGAAGATTTGAAGAGGGAATTTTCATGTACAATCATTGGGTAAGTTATTTTGATCAATTTTTCAACTATTTTACATGATTACAAATGAGATTTAACATCAAAAATTATGAGAATCAAAGGGGAATTTTGAGAAACCTTATCTATGTTTTGCATAATCAAAATTTGAGATTTGAGAGTCGAATTGGACTCGGATTTTGAAACAAAATACATATATAGACTCGTGGGGTTATGGGTAGCCGGAATCTACCCGTGGACTCGGGTTTTGACCGGGCGAGCCCGGGGTTGACTTTTTTTGACTTTTGAGAAATTGTGTAAAGATCATAGCTTTATTTATTGGAATTGATATCTCTTGCATTATTTGATGTTATTAAGTCGATTTTGGTTATATTTTTAGCCGAGCGGAGGTGAATTATAAAGAAAAATCTATTTTAGAGTATTGATTTAGTGATTTTGAGGTAAGTATGCGAGGTGACGAGTACTTACTTGGGATTATATGTGGAAAATTGACTGGTTTAGACTCTTAGGCTCATTTCATGTACTTGTTTGGAATTGTTAGCACATGTTATATCTTTTATTCGTCATGTCTACTATCACATGATTTATTTGAAGTTGTCGTTACATGTCACATTCCTTACTTGTCGAGTTTGCTCTTATATTCTTTATTTAACGTTATTATCACTTTTATAATTATTTGATTTCACTTATTATGGAGTTACTCTTAGTTGAAATTGTTGTTACATGATATTCTTTTGTTGGCGGGTTATTCGCATGCATTTAGACATTGTACTAGTTCGTGCAAACTCTTTTAATGTTAGCATATTCATAACTAGAATCCAAAGTTTGCCATTTCATAGAAATACTTTCACTATTGAGTTTCTCCTTAAACGATTAATTGGAATTGAGGTTGTCGGAAGTTATTAATCTATTTTTAATTGAAGTTGTGTTTAAAGGGGGTGTTTTTCCTTGTCGAGTTACTTTTCCGTTCATTTTATTGTTATTGAGTTTCTATAAATATTGTGTTGAGCCGTGGGATATTTGTTGTAGAAATATTGATATCGTTGGATCTTTGGAAAGGTTGTGGTCTATGAGCACTTGTGATACGAATTGATATGTTGTGTTGTTGTGATGATAGCACATGTGAATTAGTGTGTGGTTTGGTTGTTGTTATGCGGAGTATAAGGGTGGCATTTTGTTGTTGTTGTTATGCGGGGCATAAGGGTAGCATCTCATTATTGTTGAATGTACGGAGTGATACGGGTGGCTATTGTGTTATTGTCCGAACAGAGAGATAAGGGTGGCTATTATAAGAAGTGGTACAGGTGGCTATCAGATAGATAAAGGTGTCTAAAATGTCAGGTCAGAGTGATACGAGTAGCTATCAGAGAGATAAGAGTGGCAATGTCAGTGTTGATGTGTGATGGCTTGGGGACATTGTGTAAGTGATTTGTGTGCGATGGTGTGCTTTTCCTTGTGTATTTCATACACCTTGCGTGACTTGTTTTGTTGCTTCGATGAGCTACTCGATGTCTTGGATATTAGTTGTTGACTTGGGCTACAGTAGTACACTTGCACAAGCATACACAGTAGTATGCCACTTATACTAGCTCAGGAGTGTGAAACTTGACTTTTATTGATCATGACCATATGTTCTTGTGTTATCATTTTTCATGTTGCTATTGAGCTTGTGAGTATTCCAGGCGGATTGTGATTGTGAGAAGGTGACCATGCTGGGTGGATTGTGATTCCGAGTTCGTGACCATGCCAGGCGGATTGTGAATCTGAGCCTATGATCATACCGGACGGTTTGAGATATTAGCACGTGAGTTGTACGTCCGGTTGTGATTCGAGATGTGCACGAAGTGCTGTGAGTATATGATGGTGGGTTGAGACCCGTGACTTGTGACTAAGAGATGAAATGTTACGGAGTGATTTCGTTGCGAACCTTGTGTTTGAACGGCTTGATTTATTGGTTGTCTTTATGTTCCTTATTTGATTTTAACGGTACTTTCATGTGTTTCTATTGCCTTACTATTTATATCACATGTTGATTTTTTTTTTCAATTTACTGATTCTTGCTTTCCATTATTAGCTTTATACTTCTATATTGCACAGGTTATTTTGTCTAGTGAGTTTCTTGACTTATACCTCGTCACTACTCCACCGATGCTAGTCTTGATGCTTACTGGGTACTAGCTATGGTGTACTCATACTACACTTCTGTAAATTTTTGCGCAGAGCCATGTATTTGAGATATCGGACTCGGATGGAGTTAGCTTGTTGATCGTAAGTATTCAAGATAGAGATGCTTGGTCGTCGCAGTTCCTTAGAGCCCTTTCCTTATATTGTAATGTCAGATTGTTACTTAAACTGTATTGTTTCGATCTTTGAGATATTTCCATATAGTTCATTAGAGTTCCTGACTCTGTATTACCACTCTTGGGAGGTTGTTATGTTTATTTCCGGGTATGCTCATTTCCCTCTTGTATAGGTATTCATCTTAAACTGTGTTTTAAACCAGCACTGTTAATAATTGGTTTGATTGTTATAGTAAATGGCTTACCAAGTCTTAGAGACTAGGTGCCATCACGACATCCTACAAAGGGAGATTGGGGTCGTGATAGTGGCTAAGTCCATTTATTTTGGGATTGTTATTGTCCATGAATATTGATGTTTGATTGTTATTTTCACCTTTAATATGAATTGCTATTATATAGTTGTTTCTTTAATATTACATCCCGTACTTCGGTACATTGAAATGCGTCGTATCTGAGTCGACGTAAGCTCAAACAACAAGAATTCTCAATTTCATAAGTATTTAATATCATCAACAACACATGTTGGACGGTTTAGAAGTTAGACAAACTGAAGAAAATAAGTTTCGTCGAAATTCGGCAAAAGTATGCAATTTACGTTCATAAGTTTACTGAAATTTGGGTCTAAAACTGATTTTATTTTCTTCCAATATACTTAGAGTTACGGGTCATCCATCCACCAAATTAAATTTCAATGAGTTTAACACATTAAGTAGAGAAATATTCGCGCTTTTGAAAGATGGCACAGGTAGCCCTTTTGGGACCCACATAGACGATGGAAACTTATCCAATTATAGTGGAGAACCCATTTAACCTCATTTATCGACCAATACTGATCCTCGCCCTCTCAAAACATTCCCAAGGTAGTTCTCTACCATTCAAGTGAAGTTCTCTAAGGTTTGGAAGTGATTCCTCCTTTAAAAGTTCTTGTGATGTTAGTTTAGCTTGTTCTTCCCTTTGGTGTTGTGGAATTGAAGTTACTTCAAGTTGAAGCAAGGTATAAGTGGTCTTATTCTTGTCATATAAGGTAATATTATCATACTACTCCATGTATTTGAGCTTAATAGAGCTTCAGATGGGTTGGATAGCGATAAAATTGCAAATATAAGTGGCTATGTTGAAGTTGGGTTCAGGGTGTTGTTGTGTGATGTTTTGAGGGATTTTTCTTGTTATTCTTAATGTGTTGGAAAAATAGTTATTGACTGTTATTGTCTTGATGTTTTTCTTTACTTGAGGGATGGAAAAGAAACGGGGGGATGCTGTCTGATTTGCCATAAAACAAGCTTGTTTCTCATTTGTTAGTTGGCATGTTTCTCTTGTTGATGCTATTGTTGCTCTATTTGTTGTGTGATGTGTTCGGACTAATTTTGTGGTATGGAGGTGTTAGATATACTTATGTATGTGTAATTATGTTTTATTGATGGTGCTATAAGGATTAGATGGGAGTTAGGTGAAGATATATGTCGTAGAATCATGTATAAAGTGTTTTGCCATTCGTCGGCTAGTTGTTATGCTTCTCTTCATTAATAGTAGTATTGTTTCTTGTGTAGCTTGATTTGTGGAGAAGTTTGGTTCCATCATCACCGTGAAAAGGTAGGCTTAGAGGTATTTAAGGCTATTCATTAATCCTCTTCCATGGCATGAATCTATAGTAAGTTCCCCCTCCGAAAAAGTGAGTTCTAAAATGAAATGCTTAGAAATATTATACTCGTGTATTCAACGGCTCCCTATGTTCTTAGTTGATGTCTCTCTAATAGAATGTATTTCATACAGCTATTCAAAGCCCATATTCTTTTTCAGAGAGTGTCATTGAGCTATAATGTTTCCCATGTAAAGACCTCCTTAGCATAACGACCTTTAATACGAGTTGTTTAACCTATGTATTAGCTAGCTACACACGTTCCTTACTTGAGATTGTCCCGATATCACGAGTTCCATATATTTAGTAGTAGTCCCTTGTTTCTATCTGAAAGTGCATATGTCACGCCCCGAAATCCCTCCATCGGATCGTGATGGCGTCTAACATTGAACCAGCTAGACAAACCAATGTATATAAATAAACTAGCAAATTAACACCAATTTAATAGGATAAACTAAACGGTTTACTATTTAACATCGGAATATAAATGTGGTCTCAAGCTAAATAAGGATAATCATAAAACAACAACGCGTAAATTTCCCAAAACCTGGAGTCACAAACTCACGAACTGTCTAAGAGTGCTAAATATAAGTCTGAAAGGAAATACATGTCTGCCTTCGAAACTAAAGGAAAAACAAGATAGAACCGAAGACAAGGGGATAGAAGAGACGCCAAGGCCCACAAACGCCAGCGGGTATACCTTGAATCCTCTATGATGAACTGGAAGACACTCCCACTAATGATAACCTCCGGGTCCGGCTGCGTAATCTGCATAACATAAAAGAAGTGCAGGTGTAGCATCAGTACAACCGACCCCATGTACTGAGTAAGTGCCTGGCCTAACCTCGGCAAAGTAGTGACTAGGCTAGAACAAGACTACCAAATAAACCTGTGCAGTTTAATAATATAGCAGAAACTAAACAAGAATACAATTACGGGGGGAACATGCTGGGGGTAAAAGATAGCAAATACTGAAATGACAGAAATGAAAACAACAATCTGAAATATCTGAAACTAATAACGGGAAATGACAACACAGATTAAACAGTGAAAGATGCGGCACGGCATGTCACCCCGTGCATAATAATAATATAAAACGTGGCACGGAATGTCCCCTCGTGCATAATCAATATAAACATGGCACGGAATGTCCCCTCGAGCATAATCAATATAATCATGGCACGGAATGTCCCCTCGTGCATAAATAATATAAAACATTGCACGGAATGTCCCCTCATGCATAAATAATATAAAACATGGCACGGAATGTCCCCTCGTGCATAATCAATATAAACATGGCACGGAATGTCTCCTCGTGCTTTACACTCTTTCCTCACAATATCAAACAATGCACGGCATCACACTTCGTGCTTTAACACTCTTACTCACCCAAACAGCAATCACAAACAAGGGCAAGGAAGTAAACAAAATAGAAATAGAAATCCCCGCAAGGGAGCAATAATTCAACAATTAAATCCCGGCAAGGGATAATCAATATCAAAAGCAACAATGACCCGGCAAGGGTATATTTCAATAACTCTTTCTTTTTCTTTGACTTTCATTTCCGTGATTTATTCTATCACTTGAGCCAATGCTCCAAAGACACAATATATCATATTTCTTCATTATTCACTTCACAATTTGAGCCAATGCTCCAAAGACACAATATCTCATATTTCTTCATTATTCAATTCACCATTTGAGCCAATGCCCCAACAGAGTTTACGGAATACAATTTCCTTAACTTATTCTTCACAACAAATAGAAGTCATCAATTAAGTATGAAAATTATCACGAATTCAGAATATTCACAATATAAAGACTCACGGTCATGCTAGACACCGATGTATAGATACTCGTCACCATGCCTATACATCGTATTTGGCAATTAGCAAGTAGCACATTATACTCAACTCCTACTCCCTCAAGCTAAGGTTAGACCGAACACTTACCTCGAGTCCAAAGTATCGCAATCAACCCTCTAACACCGTCTTTCCTTTAGAATTCGACTCTGGAATGGTATTCTAGACATGATCAACTCAAGTATATCAATAAGGATTTAAAGATTCAATTACATGGCCTAATTATCCATTTTCTACCTTTCATTCAAAAATACCAAAATTCAACCCCGGGCTCGCTTGGTCCAAATACGAGGCTCGGACCAAAACCATGTCACCCATTCACCCACGAGCCTGAATATATAATTTATTCTTCAAATTCGACCCCAAAACGAGGTCTAAATCAAGAAAATTCAAAAGGGCCTAACTCTACCCAAATTCCAGATTTTCTACTCTAATTTGCATGTTTTAGGCTTAGGAATTCATTAATTATAGATGAAAAATGAAGGAAATGAGTTAAAATTTACTAATCCAAGAAATCTTGGTGAAAGATGGCTTCAATGGACGCCTAAGGACCTTGGAGAAGATGAATTTCGTGAAAACTTATGAAAAATCCCGAAGCTACAGTTCTGGAAATATTTATATACCACTGGGCAAAATTGCCCTTCGCGATCGCGGAAGGGAGGTCACGTTCGCGAAGGGTAGACTGGACAGACCATCGCGATCGCAGAAGGGATGACACGATCGCGAAGAGTAAAGAAAACTGGGATCTAGAAGTTGACTTACGCGAACGCGTGGGACATCACGCGAACGCGATGAAGGAGACCGGTAAGGCTACGCGATCGCGGTCAATGGTACGCGAACGCGAAGAGGAAAAGAAGACTAAGCCCTCAGGGTCAAATAACCCTACGCGATCGCGAGGAATGGACACAAACGCGATGAAGGAAAACTTAAAGCTTCACGAACGCGGAAGAGGCTTCGCGATCGCGAAGAACAAATGAACCTGCAACAGCTGAAGCAAAAACCAGCAATTTTCCTAAGTTCAAAATCACTCTGAGACACCTCTGAAACACTCGCGAGCCCTCGGGGCTCCTAACAAATCATGTGCATTGACTAAACAACATCCTACAAACTTAACCGTGTGATCAAAGCGCCAATATAACATCAAAAACAATGAATCAAACCTCGAAATCCATGAATTCCATCAAATTTTCCATTTTAAGCCTGAAACACGTCAAACGAAATCCGATTTCAACCAAACTTTACAGAAAGTGCTTAAACCATATACAAGGCCTGTACCCGGCGCCGGAACCAAAATACGGGCCCGATACCATTACTTTCTAATCAGATTTTATTTTCAATTTCCATAAATATTTTCAGAAAACAATTTTACTCAAAAATTCATTTCTCGGACTTGGGAGTATGCCCGGAATCGAATTCCGAGGTCCCAAGCCCCATATTTTCCTACGGACCCTCCGGGACTGTCAAATCACGGGTTCGGGTCCGTTTACCCAAAATGTTGACCGAAGTCAAATTTATTCATTCTAATATCAAATCATAGCATTTGTTTTACAGAATCTCATATATAAGCTGTCCGGCTACGCGCCCAGACAGCACATGCAAATCGAGGCCAATACAAATGAGGTTTTCAAGGCCTCGGAATTACGGAATGGGTAATAAAATAGGTGATGACCCTTTGGGGTCGTCACATTCTCCACCTCTAAAATAATCGTTCATCCTCGAACGGACAGAAGAAGGAAGTACCCGAGTCGGAAAATAAATGAGAGTAACGGCTCCGCATATCGGACTCGGACTCCCAGGTCGATGCCTCAGGAGGCTGACCTCTCCACTGAACACGAACAGAAAGGAAACTCTTGGATCTCAGCTGACGAATCTGCCGGTCTAAAATAGCTATCGGCTCCTCCTCATAAGATAAGTCCTTGTCCAACTGGACAGTACTGAAATCTAACACGTGGGCTGGATCGCCGTGATACCTCCGAAGCATAGACACATGAAAGACTGGATGCACGGCGGATAAGCTAGGCGGCAATGCAAGCCTATAAGCCACCTCTCCCACTCGATCAAGAATCTCAAACGGACCAATAGATCTAGGGCTAAGCTTGCCCTTCTTCCCAAATCTCATCACGCCCTTCATAGGCGACACTCGGAGCAATACTCGCTCACCAACCATGTAAGCCACATCTCGAACCTTGCGATCTGCACAACTTTTTTGCCTGGACTGAGTTGTACGAAGCCTATCCTGAATGACCCTAACCTTGTCCAAGGCCTCCTGAACCAAATCTGTACCCAACAACCGAGCCTCTCCCGGCTCAAACCATCCAACCGGAGATCGACACCGCCTACCATATAAAGCCTCCTAAGGAGCCATCTGGATACTCGTCTGGTAGCTGTTGTTGTAGGAAAACTCTGCTAAAGGCAAGAACTGATCCCATGATCCTCCAAAGTCGATAACACAAGCTCGGAGCATATCCTCCAAAATCTAAATAGTGCGCTCGGACTGCCCATCTGTCTGAGGATGAAATGCTATACTCAACTCAACCTGGGTGCCTAACTCTCGCTGAGCTGCCCTCCAGAAACGTGAGGTAAACTGCGCGCCTCGATCCGAAATGATAGATACTGTCACACCATGAAGGCGAACAATCTCCCGGATATAGATCTCAGCTAACCTCTCGGATGATTAGGAGACTGCCACAATAATGAAATGCGCTGACTTGGTCAGCCTATCAACAATGACCACAGTGCATCGAACTTCTTCTGGGTCAACGGAAGTCCGGTAACGAAGTCCATAGTGATCCTCTCCCACCACTTCCACTCGGGAAGCTCAATCCTCTGAAATAGGCCACCTGGCCTCTAATGCTCATACTTAACCTGTAGACAATTCAAACACCGCGCCACATATGCCACAATATCCTTCTTCATTCTACACCACCAATAATGTTGCCGCAAATCCTGATACATCTTCGCGGCACCCGGATGAATAGAGTACCGGGAACTATAGGCCTCCTCTAAAATCAACTCTCGAATCCCATCAACATTGGGCACACAAACTCACCCCTGCAATCTCAAAACGCCATCATTATCTAAGGTCACACGCTTGGCACCTCCGCGCTGCACCGTGTCCCTAAGGACACACAAATGGGGATCATCAAACTTTCGATCACTGATACGCTCCAATAATGAAGAACGAGCGACTGTACAAGTCAACACTCGACTAGGCTCAGAAATATCCAACCTCACAAATCGATTGGCCAAAGCCTGAACATCCAAAGCAAGCGGCCTCTAACTGACCGGAATAAAAGAAAGACTGCCCATACTAGTTGACTTCCTACTCAAAGCATCGGCCACCACATTGGCCTTCCCCGGGTGATATAAGATGGTAATATCATAATCCTTCAACAACTCCAACCATATTCTCTGCCTCAAATTCAACTTTTTTTGCTTGAACAAGTACTGAAGACTCTTATGATCCGTGAACACCTCACACGCCACGCCATACAGGTAGTTCCTTCAAATCTTTAATGCGTGGACAATGGCTGCCAACTACAAATCATGCACTGGGTAGTTCTTTTCATGAATTTTCAACTGCCTCGAAGCATAAGCAATGACCTTGCCATCCTGCATCAACACTGCACCAAGCCCAATACGGGAAGCATCTCAATAGACTGTATAAGGCCCTAAACCTGTGGGCAAAACCAATACCGGTGTCATAGTCAGAGCTGTCTTGAGCCTCTGAAATCTCGCCTCACGCTCGTCCGACCATCTGAACTGGGCACCCTTCTGGGTTAACCTATTCATTGGGGCTGCAATAGATGAGAACCCCTCCACGAACCGACGATAATAGCCTGCCAATCCCAAGAAACTCTGAATCTCTATAGTTGATGCAGGTCTAGGCCAGTTCTTGACTGCCTCAATCTTCTTCGAATCAACCTGAATACCCTCTGCTGACATGACATGACCCAGGAATGCAACTGAACACAACCAGAACTCACACTTTGAAAACTTTTCATAAAGCTGACTATCCTTCAGAGTCTGAAGAACCACTCTGAGATGTTGCTCGTGCTCCTCCTGACTGCGGGAGTATATCAATATATCGTCAATGAAGAATATCACGAACGAGTCCAAATAAGGCCTGAACACTCGGTTCATCAAATCCATAAAAGTTGCTGGGGCATTCGTCAACCCGAACGACATGACTAAGAACTCGTAATGCTCGTACCGAGTGAGGAAAGCTGTCTTAGGGACATCGGATGCCCTAATCCTCAACTGATGGTAGCCATATCTCAAGTCTATCTTTGAAAATACCTTGGAACCCTGAAGCTGATCGAACAAATATCAATCCTCGGCAGTGGATACTTATTCTTGATTGTAACCTTGTTCAATTGCCGGTAATCAATGCACATCCTCATCGAACTATCCTTTTTCTTCACAAACAACACTGGAGCACCCCAAGGAGAAACACTGAGTCTAATGAAACCCTTCCCAAGCAAATCCTGCAACTGTTCCTTCAACTCTTTCAACTCTGGCGGGGCCATGCGATACGGGGAAATAGAAGTGGGCTGGGCGCCCGGAGCCAGATCAATGCAGAAGTCAATGTCCCTGTCGGGTGGCATCCCCGGCAGGTCTGAAGGGAAAACCTCAGGAAACTCACGAACCATGGTCACTGAATCAATAGAGGGAATCTCAACACTGGAATCACGCACATAAGCCAAGTAAGCCAAACACCCCTTCTCGACCAGACGCCGAGCCTTCACGTACGAAATAACACTGCGGGTAGAATAACCAGGAGTTCCTTTCCACTCCAAACGGGGAAAAACTTGCAAGGCTAAGGTCACTGTCTTGGCATGACAATCCAATATGGCATGATATGGGGACAACCATTCCATCCCCAATATAACATCAAAGTCGACCATACCCAAAAGTAACAAATCAACAAGGGTCTCAAGACCCCCAATCACCAAAACACAAGAACGATGGACACGATCGACCATGATGGAATCGCCCACTGATGTAGATACATAAACAGGAACACTCAGTGGATTACTAGGCGTGACCAGGTATGGTGAAAAATAAGAGGACACATATGAATACATAGACCCTGGGTCAAACAGCACTGAAGCATCTCTATCACAAACTCGAATAGTACCTGTAATGACTGCATCTGAAGACTCAGCCTCTGGCCTGGCTGGAAGAGCATAACATCGGGGATGGGCCCCACCACCCTGAACCACATCTCTGGGATGGCCGGCTACTGGCTGGCCTCCGCCTCTATGACCTCTACCTCCACCTCTAGCACCTTTACCCCCACCTCTAGCTGGCTGGGCAGGCTGTGGAACACCTGGTGCCTGTACCATGGCACGAGAACCCTGATGTTGAGACCCACCAGAACCTCGGGGGCAAAACCTAGAAATGTGACCCAAACCCCCCGCAAGTATAGCAAGGCCTCTGCTGATGCGACTGCTGACTCTGGAACTGGCCCTGTCGACCATGATAACCACCTTGGAAATTCTGAAGCGGCGGTGCGCCGATAGGTGTTGGTGGCGCACTGTAAGGCTGTTGGTCTGAATAGTGCGTCTGAGAACCACGACCACCTGAAGTACCATGGGAAACTTGAAGAGATGAATGAAAAGGTTTGGGAGGATGACCTCTTCCTGAAGAATCCCTACCCCCAGATAAGGCTCCACTAAAACGATCGAAATGACGGGGCCTCTTGCAAGCCCCCTGACCACCACCCTGTAACAGAATCATCTCAATCCTCTTGGCTATATTGGCCGCATCCTGGAACGATATGCTTGTACCTGACTCTCTAGCCATCTGATGTCTGATAGGCCGGGCCAATCCCTCAATAAATCTTCGAACCCTCTCCCGATCAGTGGGAAGTATCATAAGAGCATGTCGGGCTAGAGTGATGAATCTGGTCTCGTACTGAGTGACTAACATAAATCCCTGTTGGAGACGCTCAAATTGTCTCCGAAGTTCCTCTCTCTTAGTAATGTGAAGGAACTTCCCAGAAATACCTCTGAGAACTGAGTCCAAGTCAAAGGTGTAGATCCAGCTGGTCTGGATAAGCAATAGTCTCTCCACCAACTCTTGGCTGCGCCAAATAACTGAAAAGCAGCGAAGTAAACCCCGTTGGACTCCACTATGCTCATGTTCCAAAGAACCTCGTGGCAGTTGTCCAAATAATCCCGGAGATCCTCTGATGGTGAACCAGTGAAGTAGCAGTGAATAACTTAGTGAACCTGTCAAGTCTCCACAAAGTATCTGCTGACATAGGTGCTCCCTCTACTACCGGTGCTGCAATACTCGGCTGAGCTACTCCGGCTGGTTGAGATGCCGCAGTCTGTAACTGTGGAGCTAGGCACGCGGGCGGCAGGAGTTTGGGAACCTCCCCCAGCCTGAGAGTCGGCCGGTGCTGTAGGAAGAAGACTCGCATGTGCTACACTCTCCATGAGTCCGACTAGACGGCCAAGGGCGTCCTGAAGCACTGGGGTAGCTATGAACCCCTCTGGGACCTGAGCTGGTCCATCTAGGACTGCCAGAACTGGGACCTCCTCGTCAGACTCGACCTGAGGGTCCTCCACTGGGGCTGCTGCTCTAGGCTGAGCCTGGCCCCGACCTCTAGCACAGCCTCGTCTTCAACCTCGAGTAGGAGCTATAGCAGGAGTGTTAGGCTGCTGGGCAGAACCAAAGGAAGCACGCGTCCTCTCCATCTGCGAGAGAATAGAATAGAAACTCAATCAGTACTCAGAATTAATAGCGCACGATAGAGATGAAAAGAAGTATGGAGTCATCCTAACTTTTGCAGCCTCTGGGGGATAAATACAGACGTCTCCGTACCGATCCCTCAGACTCTACCAAGTTGTCCGTGAGTTGTGAGACCTAAGTAACCTAGTTCTCTGATACGAACTTGTCACGCCCCGAAATCCCTCCATCGGGCCGTGATGGCATCTAACGTTGAAACCGCTAGAGAAGCCAACATATATAAATAAACTAGCAAATTAACACCAATTTAATAGGATAAACTAAACAGTTCACTATTTAACAGCGGAATTTAAATGTGGTCTCAAGCTACATAAGGATAATCATAAAACAACAACGCGTAAATTTCCCAAAACCTGGAGTCACAAACTCACGAACTGTCTAAGAGTGCTAAATACAAGTCTGAAAGGAAATACATGTCTGCCTTCGAAACTAAAGGAAAAACAAGACAGAAGCGAAGACAAGGGGATAGAAGAGACGCCAAGGCCCACAAACGCCAACGGGTATACCTTGAAGCCTCTATGCTGAACTGGAAGTCACTCCCACTAATGATGTCCTCCGATTCCAACTGCGTAATATGCACAACATAAAAGAAGTGCAGGTGTAGCATCAGTACAACCGACCCCATGTACTGAGTAAGTGCCTAAACTAACCTTGGCGAAGTAGTGACGAGGCTAGAACCAGACTACCAAATAAACCTGTGCAGTTCAATAATATAGCATAAACTAAACAAGAATACATTACGGGGGGAACATGCTGGGGAAGAGTTAGCAAATACTAAAATGACAGAAACGAAAACAACAGTCTGAAATATCTAAAACTAATAACGGGAAATGATAACACAGATTAAACAATGAAAGATGTGGCACGGCATGTCCCCTCGTGCATAATAATAATAATATAAAACGTGGCACGGAATGTCCCCTCATGCATAATCAATATAAACATGGCACGGAATGTCCCCTCGTGCATAAATAATATAAAACATGGCACGGAATGTCCCCTCGTGCATAATCAATATAAACATGGCACGAAATGTCCCCTCGTGCATAAATAATATAAAACATGGCACGGAATGTCCCCTCGTGCATAAATAATATAAAACATGGTACGGAATGTCCCCTCGTGCATAATCAATATAAACATGGCACGGAATGTCCCCTCGTGCTTTACACTCTTTCCTCACAATATCAAACAATGCACGGCATCACCCTTCGTTCTTTAACACTCGTCCTCACCCAAACAGCAATCACAAACAAGGGCAAGGAAGTAAACAAAATAGAAATAGAAATCCCGGGAAGGGAACAATAATTCAACAATTAAATCCCGGCAAGGGAAAATCAATATCAAAAGCAACAATGACCCGGCAAGGGTATATTTCAATAACTCTTTCTCTTTATTTCACTTTCATTTCCGTGATTTATTCTATCACTTGGGCCAATGCTCCAAAGACACAATATCTCATATTTCTTCATTATTCAATTCACAATTTGAGCCAATGCCCCAACGGAGTTTACGGAATACAATTTCCTTCACTTATTCTTCACAATATATAGAAGTCATCAATTAAGCATGGAAATCATCACGAATTCAGAATATTTGCAATATAAAGACTCACGGTCATGCTAGACACTGATGTATAGATACTCGTCACCATGCCTATACATCGTATTTGGCAATTACTCAACTCCTATTCCCTCAAGCTAAGGTTAGATCAAACACTTACCTCGGGTCCAAAGTATCGCAATCAACCCTCTAACACCGTCTTTCCTTTAGAATTGAACTCCGGAATGGTATTATCTAGACATGATCAACTCAAGTATATCAATAAGGATTTAAAGATTCAATTACATGGCCTAATTATCCATTTTCTAGCTTTCATCCAAATATACCAAAATTCGACCCCGGGCCTGCTTGGTCCAAACACGAGGCTCGGAACAAAACCATGTCACCCATTCACCCACGAGCCTGAATATATTTTTTTTTTTAAAATTCGACCCCAAAACGAGGTCTAAATCAAGAAAATTCAAAAGGGCCTAACTCTACCCAAATTCCAGATTTTCTACTCTAATTTGCATGTTTTAGGCTTAGGAATTCATTAATTATAGATGAAAAATAAAGGAAATGAGTTAAAATTTACTAACCAAAGAAGTCTTGGTGAAGTATGGCTTCAATAGACGCCTAAGGACCTTGGAGAAGATGAATTTCATGAAAACGTATGAAAAATCCCGAAGCTACTGTTCTGGAAATATTTATATACCACTGGGCAAAATTGCCCTTCGCGGTCGCGGAAGGGAGGTCGCGTTCGCGAAGGGTAGACTGGACAGACCATCGCGATCGCAGAAGGGATGACGCGATCGCGAAGAGTAAAGAAAACTGAGGTCCAAAAGTTGACTTACGCGAACGCGTGGGACATCACGCGAACACGGCGAAGGAGACCAGTAAGGCTACGCGATCGCGGTCAACGGTACGCGAACGCGAAGAGGAAAAGAGGACTAAGCCCTCAGGGTCAAATAACCCTACGCGATCGCGAGGGAATGGACGCGAACGCGATGAAGGAAAACTTAAAGCTTCGCGAACGCGGAAGAGGCTTCGCGATCGCGAAGAACAAATGAACCTACAACAGCTGAAGCAAAAACCAGCAATTTTCCTAAGTTCAAAATCACTCCGAGACACCTCTGAAACACTCCCGAGCCCTCGGGGCTCCTAAAAAATCACGTGCATTGACTCAACAACATCCTACGAACTTAACCGTGCGATCAAATCGCCAATTTTACATCAAAAACAATGAATCAAACCTCGAAATCCATGAATTCCATCAAATTTCATAAAACATCAAAATTTCGATTTTAAGCCCGAAACATGTCAAACGAAATCCGATTTCAACCAAACTTTACAGAAAGTGCTTCAACCATATACAAGGCCTGTACCGGGCACCGGAACCAAAATACGGTCCCGATATCATTACTTTCTAATCAGATTTCATTTTCAATTTCCATAAATATTTTCAGAAAATAATTTTACTCAAAAATTCATTTCTAGGGCTTGGACCTCGTAATTCGATTCCGGGCATACGCCCAAGTCCCATATTTTCCTACGGACCCTCCGGGACCGTCAAATCACAGGTCCGGGTCTGTTTACCCAAAATGTTGACCGAAGTCAAATTTATTCATTCTAATATCAAATCTTAGCATTTTTTTCACAGAATCTCATATATAAGCTGTTCGGCTACGCGCCCGGACTGTGCACGCAAATCGAGACCAATACAAATGAGTTTTTCAAGGCCTCGGAAGTACGGGATGGGTAATAAAATAGGTGATGACCCTTTGGGGTCGTCACAGCATATGAACCACGGCGGCTCTCTCGTAAGTATTCATATATCAAAATGACGAGCGTTAAGGGTTGCTCTACTCATGCCTTTGGTAAGTCCAGCTTCAAATGTTTGTTAGTAGATTCTTATCTTATTTAGAAGGTATCTATGAGCTACAATGAATTCCTTATGAGAACTCTGATATCATGACGACACAAGTAAGCGTTATGTGAGTTGTTGTTTGTAGAAAGATTGTAGATATGATGAGATTACCTTTTGGTAATAGTTATTGCTTGTCGTATGATTTGATGACTCTAGTATAAGTGATATGAAAAATCTACTTGTTGAAGCATGTTGTTGGTATGATAGATACGTACAACGGATAGGTCCAGTGACCTGGTAGTATAGGAGTGCTAGCCTAGCAAACACGACCATGATAGCCTGGTAGATGATGGATATGCTAGTCCCAAAATATTGGCTTATTAGTCGGGTATAAGATGATAGTACCGGTACGCGATCCAGGAAAACACATACTTACGAGTCTGGTAGCTAACACATATGTATAAGAACTCTATTATCATGATGACACAAGTAGACACTATGTGAGCTGTTGGTTGTGGACGATTGTAGAGATGATGAGATTACCTTTTGGCAATAGTTATTGCTTGTCGTATGATTTGATGACGCTGGTATAAGTGATATGAGAAATCTACTTGTTGAGGCATGTTGTTGGTAGGATAGATACGTACAATGGACAGGTCCAGTGACCTGGTAGTATAGGAGTGCTA
The DNA here is from genome assembly GCA_005239525.1 of Nicotiana knightiana. Classification (NCBI taxonomy): domain Eukaryota; kingdom Viridiplantae; phylum Streptophyta; class Magnoliopsida; order Solanales; family Solanaceae; genus Nicotiana; species Nicotiana knightiana. The sequence goes on from ML428390.1 coordinate 102,391, forward strand.
GCCTAGCAAACAAGGGCATGATAGCCCGGTAGATGATGGATACGCTAGTCCCAAAATATTGGCTTATTAGTCAGGAATAAGATGATAGTACCGGTACGCGATCTAGGAAAGTACATACTTATGAGTCTGGTAGCTAACACATATGTATGAGACGTGCAAGTAGTTAGCATTTCAACTCTATGTGTTTGTGCGACTGACGTATGATAGACTAGACATGATATGAGTTGAGAGATGTTGCTACAAAAAGTTCAGGAAGACAAAGCTACAAAGCAATGTTAGGCGTCCTGTTTGGTAAGACTATGGTATATGACTTTCTAGACTTATTGTATGATGTGAGCTTTGATCTTTAGGTGATTTGACCCTTGTTTTATCCAGTTTTCTTCCCTCGGTATCCTTTTATTTGATTATAGTACTTATTTATAATTATTTAGTTGCTTACATATTCAGTATATATTTCATATTGATGTCCCTTTGGCTAGGAATTCTACATTTCATGTTGCAGGTTCAGGTAGGCAGTTTGACGGATCCCAAAATAACTAATTTCAGTTCAGTTGTTAATCGGTAGACTCCATATCATCAGGAGTGCAGCCGAGCCTAGAGGTCCTTATATTTTGATTTTATATACATATTTATGGGTAGGTCGGGCCCTGTCATGATTATGTTATGTCTGTCAGATGTTCTTAGAGGCTTTTGTAGACATATGTGTTATTGTCGTTAGTTACCGTATACTAGAAAAATGTTTGTGTTGGTTGAGGCCTTTGTCACGATCCCAAATCCACTAGTCGTAATGGAACCTAACTCAACCCACTAGGTAAGCCAAGAAGACACTATCCAATTCCAATGATATTAACAAGACAATAAAGTAAAGAAATTATCTTACTTTTATACAATTCCCAAGGACTGGTAGTACAAATCATGAGCTTTTAAGAAATAGAGTTTACATCACTAAAATGAAATAAATACACAGTCTGTTTGAAAAGTACATAAACAGAGTTTTATAGATCTAAAGCTACCACGAACAATGGGAAGCTTCAACTGGAACGCAGGTTATCTTCAATCCAGCTACTATCGAACGCAGCAACATCAACAGCCAACATCTTCACGCAAGGTGCAGAAGTGTAGTATGAGTACAACCGATCCCATGTACTCAGTAAGTAACAGAGCTAACCTTAAGTTGAAATCAGTGACGAGCTAACACAAGGTCGGGTTCAATACCAAAAAGCCCACAACATTTCATAGCAACACAAATACAAGTATAAAAGAGGTATCTCAGAAGTAAAAATGCTTAGCTCGTTCACAGTTCCAGAAAATGGTCATGCTTCTCAAGTATCTTAGTGAATAAACCCAAATCTCTTACCAAAAATGCCAAAAATATGAGTAAGTTTGAAAAATGTAATTTTCCAAATATCCTTTCCACAATAGTTAAAAATGTTTTATTTTATTTCCAGATAACAAGTATAAACTGCCCCTCTATGCCCACATATCAATGTGTATAATAAGTCATGAATGACGTGATACCATATAGCACGAGAAAAAATGCATCTTTATGCATGTATGTCATGTGTGCATGAAAATGTCATGTACCTCAGAGATGAATCATGTACTCACACTCTCAAATTCCTCAATCTCGTTGTCTCGTATCCTCTCTCACTATGATTAATGCTCATCACACTCAATCACTCAGCATTGTATAATAACCGTTGTGGTGTGCAGCTCGATCCAAATATATATATATATATATATATATATATATATATAGTCAACTCCGGAAGGGCTCCTTATCCTAAGCGCTATATCGCTGCGGCGTGCAGCCCGATCCCATAAAATATAATCAATATATTGTTGCGGTGTATAGCCCTACCCATAAGGTATAATATAATATGTTGTGTCGTGCAGCCCGATCTCAAAATGTAACTTTCACTTAGGTCCTCAGCCTCACTCAGTCATCACTCTCTCCAGTCTCACCCACGGGCTCAAAATTTCATGGAAACTAGCCCGACAACAATGATATTATGTATCAATAACAACACCTGAGACTGAGATATGATATGAATGCATGAATACGACTAAGTACCAAACATCAATGAAATCAAGAAGATGACAGAAAAAACGACCCATATGGGTCCTAACAACATCATCATGAAGCCTAAACATGATATTTAGCATGATTGACAGTTCAATTACGTTAGCGCATGGTGAAAATGCAAATTTAAACAAACTAGGGCCACTATACAATGTCATAGATGCATTAGAGTCCCAATTCACATGGTGCATGCCCACAGGTCCATCACCTAGCATGTGTGTCACCTCAGTACAAATTACATAACACGTATTGAGGGGTTTCATACCCTCAACACTAAATTTAGAAGAGTTAATTACCTCGAAGAAGCCAAGTCCAATACCCAGCAAGCCAAACGAGGCTTCAAAAATGCCATCTCGCGTGTACCGACCTCAGAACGGTTCAAAACTAGCCAAAGAAACTCAAATACATCAAATAATGCCAAAGGAAACAAACCCAATCGAAAAAGGTCGAATCTTTAATCAAAAATCCCAAAATCGACCAAAAGGTCAAACCCGGGCCCGCACCTCGAAACACGACAAAGCTCACAAAATTCGATAATCCATTCAATTATGAGTTTAACCATACTAGTTTCACTTAAATCGGACTCTGAATCGATGTTCAAAAGTCAAAAATTCACTTTATGAAACTTTAGACAAAACCCCCAAATTTCACTTTGAAATCTTCAATCAAATGCCAAAAACGAAGATGGATTCATGAAATATAACCTAAACCGAGTATAGAACACTTACCCATCCATATGGTGAAAATCTTCTCTGAAAATTATCCAAATCTGAGCTCTCCAACTCAAAATATGACCAAATGAACAAACATTCGATATTAAGTATTTTTATCCAGTTATTTTGCCTCGTTTTGCATGCCAAACGATCCTAAAACTTGCTTTTGATGCCTCCACTGGATTACTTGTGAAACATCAGTCAAGTTAGGCTTTTGAACCACTCCATTTGACCTTATAATGAAGGAGATATGTTGGTTTCAATATTTGAAAATAGTGAAGATTTTTAAATACGAAGTCAGTGGCAATTTCGTAATTAATCTGAAAAATCTGGCAACCCAATTCTTACTAAAATGCCCATAGAATCCTCATACGGCGTCCAAATTCGACGATTATTTTTGCTACGGATCTGTAATTATGATACTGATCTAATTCTTTAATCAAAACAGAAATCGGAACTCATTTGTTCAATGTTGTACCATTTATGCTTGAAAAAATGACGTTGAAACATAAGAAAAACAAGTGCAACACAACCCAAACCTATCTGAAACTCATCCAAACCCCTCGGTATCCCGTACGAACATACCAACAAGCCCCACAATATAATACAGACTTACTCGAGGCCTTAAATCATGCATAACAACATTGAAACGACGAAACGCATCTTAAATCAAACTTAATGAACTTTCGACTTCCAAAAACTCGCGCCGAAACATATCAAATCAACTCGGAATGAACAAAAATTTTGCACACAAGTCCTTATACATCATATGGATCTACTTGTGCCCCCAAACTATCGAGCAAAGTGCAAATTCTCAAAACGACCGATCAGGTCGTTACATTATCCCCCACTTAAACATACGTTCATCCTCAAACGTGCCAAGAGTTTTTCCTAAGTCGTCAAACACCGTTTAACCTTACCATGTACATACCCGGAGGTGATCCCACATCACCCTATTCCATATAGTCCCTACAACACAACATACGGATGATCATTACTTCAACCTTAGCCTGTAAACCTTCGAATCCAATTTTCCAACATTCAGAATTTCCTATAAGACCCAAATCTCGCATCTATACACTGTGTAAGTCTGAAAAATATGTAGCAAGCCATAACCATAACCCAAGACACACTCACAGGATATACCACATAACTCAAATACCCATAGCAAAATTTCCAATCACAGTAGCTGCTCAAAAGAACCCAATTTCGGCAATAAACCTTATACCAACTAAAATCTTGTTCTGAACCTTTAAACATTGCCAATGATGAAAGAATCATGCAGAAACTCGTAACCACTTATCAGACCAACAAGTCATGGAACTCCTAGGACCAAAACACACAAATCTAACACAAGGGATCATATCTCAACATAACTCTGCTGCAATGCGTGATTCCATCCAAACGTTGATCCATATCATATACCTCGAGCCCCCTTGCTCAAAATCAATAACCACGCGAAATTCGACATCAAGTATCCAAGTGCATTACCATAACCACGGAGAATCAGATGACACAATGCCACACAAATCCCTAAAGGACATAACTGATACGCCCTCAATCATGTAATACCCAATTACCCATCTCGCTCAAATTTCGCTATAAGATCACCATAGAACCGCAACATGTGTGCCTAAAACCAACGATTCACAACTCCTCATAGCATAAAATAATAACTCACAAAAAATTTTAGAACATGAATAAGCTCAGCAACAACTGAATGATACATCCCTAAACAATAGAACTATGGAGTCAACCATCCAAATCGGTGTAGAATACACATTCTTATTGGGCCTACCAATGGACCTCCAAATCAAATCCGGGCACCCACAAATAGATAAATAAAGATTTGAAATCCTACAATTTACTGAACCATAACACATACTATCATCTGACTATCTTCAGCCACGACTTCAGAGTCCACAACCAGGTTATAGTCTGCTCCTGAGAACTCCCAGCCTCAAAATCTATAGAACACACAAATCACCATATCTGATCCCAACTCCACCACCAGAATATCTAACACATCTCTCATACACGATCATCCCACGAGGAATACTTCTAAAATTCTTCCATGCCACATAGCAAAATTCAAATATCAGCAGTCGATCAACCAGGAGAGTAGCGCAGTACCAATGAAGTATCCATAGATAAAACACATTGCCTCTTCTGAAATGTATACTCTCATCAATCCATACCAGATAGTAATATCATTTACCTAGTCATCTGAAACCGTCCATGCTACCTACGAATTTTATGACCTTCCCTCCAAAACTGAATTGTGATCTCGCTCACATAAATCTCAATCCCACACAACACACCGCATATAACATGCCACCATATGAAAAAATACGAGAACTTCATAGTCCACTCTGAGTCACAAACAACTACATATTCAATTAGCCAAGGACCTTCCATTTGATTTTATCAAGGAGAAATTCATTGTGCACCACATGCTCCTCACACCTTTAGGAAATATACCCCTCAAACCGTGGTAAAAAACATTGAGAACTCTTCGAAACCCATTTTCACATAACCAAGCTATCAGAATCGAATCTCTCTAACTCAACCCATCAACGCAGGTCGCCAAAACCCAAGAGCATTGCCACGAAGCACCTGTAGAGACTAGATACGTCGTAAGTACCCAAAGAACCGATTATATCCATTATTGTGCTAACCCAACCTACTACTAAGCTGTCCTATTTCTCCAAATCCTTTCCAAATTGCCTTCGAATTGATACTTCTCCTTCCAAGAACACCACGATCCCTAACCAAAATTCACCACACAAGAGACCCTAGTATAAAACCACAATGCCTTAAGGCCCATAAGTTGTTGGCTTCCCTCTTAAGCACCCTGAAGCACCACAACCGATACACCCACTCTAAAGAGACCTTACGTGAACTTAAAACTATTTTCTTCACCTTCTTGATACTGAAATTCATAATCCCCAATGATATAAAAATGCCAGAAGTCTCGACACCGTTAAGTCTCACTTCAAGCCATATACAAATCTTGAAAATTCCAAATCGCTACATCTAAATCTTGAATCCATTAGAACCATTCTCGAGAGTCATCCACTTTTCTCAAATCTCAATTAAACTGACCAAATGGACCCAACGACGTGTGACCATTAGCATACCAACACCCACGAGAGTAACCCACACTCCTAAGCAACCAAGCAATTCCTACTCCATGAACACTACATCCTTCATGACTAACCACTCAATCATTCCATGGATCCTATATACCCAGAGTGTAATACAATTTGTATCCCGAAATTCCCTTACTCGAGTCATCCTCACTCTTAACCCCTGCAATCTTAAATGATTCACCAGTATACCTCAAACCGAAACCAATACAACACATAACTGTGTAATCAACTCGTCGATGGAAGACTCCCCTACTTAGCTCAAAGCCAAGGAAAAAAACATATGATAACTTACAATAACCAAACCCCATATTGTCATAATACCGGAGTGAGATTCAATCAAATCCTTCCTGAGCTCCCGTAACGCAAACCATCTAATACTTCAAATTATCTGCAAATCTCGCATTCACCCTTGTAATAGTCAGGATAACTTCCACAAGCGATCCAAACTCAAATTTCAACATATATCATTTACTAGAAAAAGAAAAATTTCTACAAAACATCATAGGGACCACACAACCTCAGGACACCTCACGGAGGTAACTTACCTGCCTTGCCTTAAACTGACATCTCTATATGCTCTTCCACCGTCATAACTATTACGCAATCACTTAATCTTTCTGAGTCTGAACTCATGACACGACATGAAAATCTACTTCACTCCACAACTAAACAACATGAGAGGTCCTTCAACACACCCATAACTCGAAGCCATACACCAAATCAAGACAGAAAGCAAACACCCAATAGACCTTGCTACATCTCAAGTAAACTCTTCTCGTCACATTCGAACAATCTGAACACATCTCGCAGTCACATCATACTCACCACATAGTCATCCAATCACAAACTCCGCTAATAGGGACTCCAGTGGACATATAAGTCCCAAAAACACGTGCTCACACAATCGAAACCTCTGTGCTCAAGATACATTCAACACCTGGCGTCAAGTCCTCCAAACTGGCCCATCATCACTACACCAAAATCACATTTTGCACCTCAACCATGGAATCACAAGTCATTGATACACCGTTGATACCAAGCGCTCATGTGCGCATACGAATGCATGGAAGGAATTCAAAGAGTTACGCGTCAAGCCAAATCAATACTGCACGATAAGGAAAGAAAGATAGGAAGTATATCCTAACTGTTTTGTAGCCTCTTGAATATAGGTATGGACGTCATCATACCGATCTGCAAGACTCTACTAGACACTTGCTCATGACTTGTAGAACCCGTGAACCTAGAGCTCTAATACAAACTTGTCACGACCCCAAATCCACTAGTAGTGATGGCACCTAACCCAACCCTCTAGGTAAGCCAATAAGTAACTATCCAATTCCAATGATATTAACAAGGCAATAAAGTAAAGAAATTATCTGACTTTTATACATTTCTCAAGGAATGGTAGTACAAACATGAGCTTCTAAGAATAGAGTTTACAAAACTGAAATGAAATAAATACATAGTATGTTTGAAAAGTACAGAAACAGAGTTTTATAGATCTAAAGCTATCACGAACAAGGGGCAGCTTCAACAGGAATGCAGTTAAATCTTCAATCCAGCTCCCATCAAACGCAGCAACAACAGCAGCCAACATCTACGTGCAAGGTACAGAAGTGTATTATGAGTACAACCGACCCCATGTACTCAGTAAGTAACAGACCTAACCTTAGGTTGAAAGAAGTGATGAGCTAACACAAGGTCGGGTTCAATACCAAAATCCCACAACAGTTCATAACAGCACAAATACAAGTATAAAAGAGGTATCTCAGAAGTAAAAATCTCAGCTCGTTCACAGTTTTAGAAAATGGTCATGCTTCTCAAGTATCTCAGTGAATAAACCCAAATCTCTTACCGAAAATGCCAAAAATATGAGTAAGTTTGAAAACTGTAATTTTCCAAATATCCTTTCCAAATAATTTAAAATGTTTTATTTTATTTCCAGACAACAAGTATAAACTACCTCTCTATGCCTACATATCAATGTGTATAATAAGTCATGAATGACGTGATACTATATAGTACGAGGAAAAATGCATCTTTATGCATGTATGTCATTTGTGCATGCAAATGCCATGTACCTCAGAGATGGATCATGTACTCACACTCTCAGAGTCTCAATCTCACTATTTCGCATCCTCTCTTATTATGCTCAATGCTCAGCACACTCAATCACGTATCTATGTATAATAACCGTTGCAGCGTGCATCCCGATCCACACACAAACACACACACACACATACACACACATACACACACATATATATATATATATATATATATATTCAACTGCGCTCACTGGGGGTGTGTAGGCTCCGTAGGGGATCCTTAAACCCAAGCTCTATATCGCTACGGCGTGCAGCCCGATCCCATAAAATATAATCAATATATTGTTGTGGCATGCAGCCTGACCCAATAGGTATAATATAACATGTTCTGGCATGCAACCCGATCTCAATATATTGACGACCCGGTCGGTCGTCTTAAGAATTAACGCCCTGATCCCCTGTTAACTATTTTCCCCAAGTCTATTTTTGCTAAATTGAATTACCAGGACATTCGGTTTTGAGTTTCGGAGAGTTTTGGGACATTTAGTCCCTAAATGAGAGATTAAGTGTTGGAAAGTTTCCCGTAGTTAGAGCAGTGTGAAGACGGCCTCAGAATGGAAATCTGATGGTTTCGTTAGCTCCGTTAGGTGATTTTGGGGTTAGGAGCATGTTCGAAATGTATTTTGGAAGTCCGTAGCTCATTTAGGCTTGAAATGCCGAAGTTTGAATTTTTGGAGTTTCCGATCCGATAGTGAAATTTTGATCCGAGGGTCGTAATGGAATTCCGGAAGTTGAAATAACTCCGTCATGTCATTTGGGATGTGTGTGCAAAATTTGAGGTCATTCAAATAAGTTTAGATGTGTTTCAGCGTCGGATGTGAATTCTAGAATTTTCCTAAGTTTCTAGGCTTGAACCTATGCATAATCGATGATTTTGATGTTATGAGACGTGTTTTTAAGGCTCGACCTGGTTCAAATAAGGTGCTAAGGTTGGTTGGTGGTTTTTGTTGAGGTTCCGGGGGCCTCGGGGTTATTTCAGATGCTTAACGGATGAAAAATTGGGAATTTGTTGTTGCTGAACCAGGCCCCTTCTGGTGTCTTCGCACCTACGAAGGCTTTTCCGCAGGTGCGGACTCGCAGGCGCGTGGGCCTTGATCGCAGGTGCGATAGAGGGGAGTTTTGGCCAGTGGTCGCAGGCGCGACCAAAAGACCGCAGATGCGGCCCCAGTGCAACTTAAGTGATTATTGCACCTGAAATGCTTTTTCCGCAGGTGCGGTACCGCAGGTGCGTTGATCGAGCCCGCTAGTGCAAATTCCCTGTGTGATTTATTCCAAAAATCCGAGAGTTCATCTCTTTATTCTAAAAATTGGGTGAGAGCTCAAGAAGTGGTGATTTTCTGTGGGTTTTGAAGAGAAGGATCATAGGTAACATTTTCTAATCCTAATTTAGTGTTAGACCATTAATTCCCGTTGTTTTCTTTAGTTTAATTATTAAAAATGGGGGGAAACCATAGTAAAGAGATGAGATTTCCCAATCCGAGATTCTGAAAAATTTTGGGTTTTTGGCATCGGATTTCGATTGTTTTTGGTTGAATGAGTTCGTGAGTGAATAGATGTCCGAAAAATATAATTTTTACTCGATTCCGAAACATGGGCCCGAGGGGCATTTCAGTCATTTTACCTAATTTCGCGCCTTAGCTTGAATTAAACAGTAAAAATCAGTTGCATGAGATGTTATGTACGATATGTAATTGAATTGTATAGATTTGGGCCATTTGGAGTCGGATACTCGTGGCAAACGTGTGATTTCGAGTTGATATTGAGCCAGTTCGAGGTAAGTGGCTTGTCTAACCTTGTGTGGGGGACCTTACCCCTTAGGATGCGACATTTGGTAATTGAATGCGTTGTACGTGAGGTGACGAGCACGTACTTGTGCTAATTGTTGAAAATCCGGTTTTACTTTAACTATTTAGCCTGAGTTTCTTTCCCACCTATTTATCTCTAATTGCAACTACAGTCTATGTTAGCTTAGAAAATGATGCCTAGTTGCCCTGAATTGCCTATTTTCTTAAATTGCCTTAATTGCACTACGTGAAACATGTTAGACTAGAATTTCTTGTTGCCTTGTATTTTTTCACTCTAAGTCTGAACGTCTTCTTGTTGTGCCTATGTATTTACTTTGTGACTACGGGACGTTATCCTGGGAGATCCCCCTGCATATTTACTTTGGGACTACGGGACGTTATCCTGGGAGATCCCCCTGCATATTTACTTTGGGACTACGGGACGTTATCCTGGGAGATCCTCCTGCATATTTACTTCGGGACTACGGGACGTTATCCTAGGAGATCCTCCTGCATATTTACTTTGGGACTACGGTACGTTATCCCAGGGGATCCCCTGCATATTTACTTTGGGACTATGGGACGTTATTCCGGGAGATCCCCCTGCACATTTACTTTGGGACTACGGGACATTATCCCGGGAGATCCCCATGCATATTTACTTTGGGACTACGGGACGGTATCCCGGGAGATCCCCCCTGCACAGATGATGATCCTACGGTTATACATATATGATGGACTACGGGACGGTATCCCGGGAGATCCACTAGACAGTTGAGAAAAGGACTACAGGACGGTATCCTGGGAGATCCTCATTGTTACCATTGTTATTGAGTTGTTCATATTCCGTGTTTACTCTGTTCTTGTGTTTGTCATTTCCTTGTTTGACCTATCTTATTTCACTGATGTATTCATTATTTCCGTCTGTTTTCATACTGTAAATTCCTATTATATTGTTTGACCTCAGTAGGGCCCTGACCTTCCTCGTCACTACCCGACCGAGGCTAGGCTTGGCACTTACTGAGTATCGCTATGGTGTACTCATGCCCTTTCCTGCGCATGTTTTTCATGTGCAGATTCAGGTACCTCCACTCACATGCACTATCCCCGAGGTTGAAAGATACAGTAGAGACTTCGAGGTACATCTGCCACGTCCGCAGACCAGGAGCCTCTATCTTATTCCAGCTTTTGTGAAAAGTTTATCCTTCCTTACAGTTGTATAGACATTCTGGAGTTAGAGCAGTGTATTATATTCTGTTAGCCTGTGGTTCCCGTGAGTTTTCGGGTATTGGGGTAATATTGTAGACTTCCGTATTATTTTGGGTTGTATATGCCAAGCGGCATATATTTACAGTCCTTCTTTTAGATTTGTTCCATTTTTACCTAATTATTCCACAAATTATGTTGTTATTCCGCATTGCTAGGCTTACCTAGTTATAGGGACTAGGTGTCGTCACGACATGTTCACGGAGGGCGAACTGGGGTCGTGACAAGTTGGTATCAGAACTCTAGGTTCATAGGAGTCACGGAACACAGGCCGGTTTATTAGAGTCTCGCCGATCGGTACGGAGACGTCTGTACTTATCTACGAGAGGCTATGTAACTGTTTAGGAAAAATCTCCACTTAATTGATTTCCTTGTTGTGCAATATTTTTGACATCAATTCTAAACCTCTATTTTCTATTCTCTCACAGATGGTAAGGACACGTGCTACTCGGGACGATCAGGCACCCGTGCCCCCTACTGCAGCCGCCAGAGGCGGGGCCGAGGTAGAGGCTGAGGATGCGCACGTGGTGCAGCGAGAGCACCTGCGCGAGCTGTTGCCGAGGTACCACCAGCAGATCCAGCCGAGGTCCAGACACCTGATACACCTACTGCCACTACTACTCCAGCCCTTCAGGAGACATTAGCTCAGTTCATGTCACCATGTACACCACTCTGGATCAGGAAGGGTTGCTTCCCCTTGCTGCAGCCATATCCCAGGCCGGGGGAGGAGCACAGACTCCCACCGCCCCCACTCCTGAGCAGCGAGTGCATGTGGAGTAGGTCCCAGGATCATTCTTGTGCCGCCGGTAGTGCCAGTTCAGCCCGAGGAAGGGTCAGCTGCTTCGGAGGACGAGCAGCGGAGACTTGAGAGGTTTAATAAGTATGACCCTCCGGTATTCAATGGACTAGCATCAGATGATGCCTTGGGATTTCTATATGAGTGTCACCGTATTCTTCGCACTATGGGCATAGCCGGATCTAGTGGGGTTTCCTTTACTACCTTCCAGCTTCGCGGAGCCGCCTATAATTGGTGGCGCAGCTATGAGTTAGACAATCCAAACGAGGCTGCTTCACAGACCTGGACCCAGTTCTCAAATATGTTCCTGAGAGAGTTTGTTCCTCAGAGCCTCAGGGATGCATGGTGTGCAGAGTTTGAGCATTTGCGCCAGGGTGCTATGACAGTCTCAGAGTATGTTATTTGTTACACCAGATTGGCTAGGCATGCACCGGCTTTGGTTGCTACTGTCCGCGAGAGGGTTTGCCAGTTCATTGAGGGTCTGATTCCACCCATCAGATCTAGCATGGCTCGAGAGTTGGAGATGGACATTCCTTATCAGCAGGTAGTGAGCATTGCTAGGAGGATCAAGGGTATGCTCGCTAGGGAGCGAGAGGAGAGGGAGGCCAAGAGGTCTCAAGAGTCGGGCCACTACTCTGGTGCCCGTACCCCAGCAGCAGGTCATCATGGTAGGGGTTATATGGTCCGCCTAGTTCATTCAGCTCTTCCAGCAGCCGGCGGTACCCCAGCTCCACCCAGGTCTCAGGATCCTTATTATACATCTCCAGTTTCTAGCACACCTCCTGCGCGGGGTGATTTCAGAGGTCAGTCTAGAAAACCTGGCCCTAGCCAGTCACAGCCACCACATCCTCCCAGGGCTTTTTTCGAGTGTGGCGATACACGCCATGTGGTTAGGGACTGCCCCAGACTTATTAGGGGTGCATCTTCACAGACTTTTCAGCCACAGCATGCTCAGCAGGGTTCTCATGCATGATCACAGCTCCAGCGGCTACCCCACCTGCCCAGCCAGCTAGAGGTGGAGGTCGGGGAGGTAGAGGTCACCCTCGAGGGGGAGTCCAGGCCAGATATTATGTTATTCCTGCTCGTACCGAGGTTGTTGCCTCTGATTCTGTCATCACAGGTATTATACCGGTTTGTCACAGAGATGCATCGATTATATTCGATCTAGGCTCCACGTATTCTTATGTGTCTTTTGCTCCACATTTGGGTATAGCCCGAGATTCTTTGGGTTCTCTTGTTTATGTTTCTACTCTTGTAGAGGATTCTCTTATTGTGGACCGCATTTATCGGTCGTGTTTGGTTACTATTCGTGGTTTTGAGACTAGTGCGGATTTATTGTTACTCGATATGGTGGATTTTGATATTATATTGGGCATGGACTGGTTGTCGCCCCATTGTGCTATTCTTTATTGTCACGCCAAAACCGTGACGCTGTCTATGCCAGGTGTTCCGCTTGTTGAGTGGAGTGGTACTTTATATCACACTCCCAGTAGAGTTATCTCTTTTCTTAGAGCTCAGCGTATGGTTGAGAAGGGGTGTGCCGCGTATTTAGCTTATGTGAGAGATGTCAGTGTTGATACCCCTTCTGTTGATTCAGTTCCAATAGTACGGGATTATCCCGATGTGTTTCAAGATGATCTTCTGGGCATGCTGCTCGATAGAGACATTAATTTTGGCATTGATTTGTTACCGGGCACTCAGCCCATTTCCATTCCTCCTTACCGTATAGCTCCTCCTGAGTTGAAGGAGTTGAAGGATCAGTTACAAGAATTGCTTGATAAGGGTTTTATTCGACCCAGTGTTCACCTTGGGGTGCTCCTGTCTTATTTGTGAAGAAGAAAGATAGTTGTATGTGCATGTGTATTGATTATCGCCAGTTGAACAGGGTTACAGTGAAGAACTGTTATCCCTTGCCTCGTATTGATGATCTATTTGACCAGCTTCAGGGCGCACAGGTATTTTCTAAGGTTGATTTGCGCTCAGGTTACCATCAGTTGAAGATTCGGGAGTCGGATATCCCGAAGACTGCTTTCAGGACTCGGTACGGCCATTACGAGTTTCTAGTTATGTCATTCGGGCTGACTAATGCCCCCGCAGCATTTATGCATTTGATGCACAGTGTGTTCAGGCCATATCTCGACTCGTTCGTCATTCTTTTCATAGATGATATTCTTGTTTACTCACAGAGTCGGGAAGATCATGAGCAGTACCTGAGGACAGTGCTTCATACCTTGAGAGAGAAGAAGTTTTATGCAAAGTTCTCAAAATGTGAGTTTTGGTTGAGTTCTGTGGTATTCTTAGGCCATGTGGTATCGAGTGAGGGAATTCGAGTGGATCCAAAGAAGGTAGAGGCCGTGCAGAGTTGGCCCAGGGCGTCCTCAGTTACAGAGATTCACAGTTTCCTTGGCTTGGCAGGTTACTACCACCGTTTTGTGGAGAGATTTTCATCGATTGCAGCCCCTATGACTAAATTGACCCAGAAGGGTGCTCCATTTCAGTGGACAGAGGAGTGTGAGGCGATCTTTCAGAAGCTCAAGACAGCTTTGACTACAGCCCCAATCTTGATATTGCCTACTGGTTCGGGGTCTTATACAATTTATTGTGAT